>JALLBA010000460.1:0-18274 GCA_036939675.1 Cyclostephanos invisitatus
CGAATCGACGATTTTCACTTGACGCCCTGGGGGAGGGGGGGGGGAGGGGCGAAACGAAGAGGTTACATATAATCCTCTCGAGACAAAAACAATGACAATAGCGTCAAGATGAAGGAGTAGAAACCACCTCCTCTCATAATACTTATCTCACCTCTTTCCAATACTTATATGAGAAAACGATGGTCATACGAGTCCTTCTCTCTAACGCGAGATCTTTTTTACAATCTTTTGGACAAACTCGGCGCGGCGCCGGAGAAACTTTAAAAACGGAACGGGCGGACAAATAATAAACTTAAATCGCATCGTCGACGTGAAGAGAAGATAGTTTAACTACGTCTGTCCGTGGTATTACTACGCGAGTGAATGAGATGAATGGGTACAATATTATCCTCTCGCTTGGCAACTCCAAACGATGCAAAGGCCTCATGGCAATGCGGCTGGCGGTGCGACCTGTGTCCCGCCCCGCCCTCGCTCAGCGAGCTCAGGCGCATGCCGCAGCGCTCCAGCGCATGCCGCTGTGAGAACTTTCATATTGGAGACTCTCGCACTACTTGGGAATCCGTACTTTAATGTATCGGGGCGACCGGTTGCGCGCCAAAAACTGAAATCTCTCTGATAGATCCCTTTTCATTCTTCTCACACATATTCACATTATTATTTCTCTCGTCATCCAACGATCTACGATACGTACCTACTGTCGTGCTTAGGATACTGCTGACTGCTACCTAGGTAGGTAAATCCCCGCCCATCCGCCCGATTCACCCCCCCACCCCGGCCTCGAACGATGATTCGCACCCCGTCCATCATCGCGGCCCATCGATCCAATGCCGTCGCGCGCGCATCGTGTCATCGCAATCATCGCCGCGATGCGATGGGATGGCGGGCGGTGGGTACGAAGAGGACGAGCGGGTGCACGACGACATTCGCATCCCGCCCGACGACGACCAATAGATGTCGGGGGACGTCGCATTCGTCGCATTCGTCGCATTCGTATTCGTCCCGCCCCCCCCCGATATCCCATATCCCCCGTCGTTCGATGCCACCCCCCCCGGTCTCTCCCTCCCATCGCGAGACATCCCGTAGTCGTCGTTCGATTTCGACCGATGTGAAGGAGCGGTACTACGATCGCGACATTTGCGACGACAAAAACGGGGACGTGAGCGCGAGTCTCATTGCCACGAGGACGATGGATACGAACGGCAGGGGCGATGAGCTATACGATCTCGCGATGGAGGCCATGCATCGCGCGGACGAGGCCGCGAAACGACGCGAGGAACGATTGCTACGGGAGCAGTACGACGCCGCGTACGATCGACGACGACGACGCGACGCGAGGGGGGGGGGGGGGAAGGGGGGAGGGGGAGCGACGGAGGGGGACGACTCGCGAGTGGCGGGTGTGACGAATACGAGGGGCGGGGCGGATAGGGCCGCGGGTTTCGCCGTCGTGCGGACGATCGTCGAGCAAGCGCGCGCGGAGAGGGGCGAAATCGCCGATGACGTTCGGATAGACCGATGGAAGTCCGGTCCTACACGACGACGGCGTCCTGACCTCGACGTTCCTCCTCCTCCTCCTACTCCTCCGATCGATGATAACGACGATTACGCCCGTGACATCGAGGTGGGGTCTGGGGGAGCGAATGGACGACGACGAATGGAAGAGGAGGACGACGAGGACGAGAAATACTGGCGTAAAACGGCCAGGGAACGCATGGAGGAATCCGCATTGCGGTACGGTCACGGACGTGCGCTGGTGAGATTGGGAAACGACGCGCTCGAACGCGCCGGGGGGGAGGGGGGGGACTGCGGCGACGATCGTCGCACCCCGTCCCCATTCCTCGTCGTCGATCGCGAGACGCTCGAGGGATGGATCGACGAATCTCCCGCGACGAGACTTCCGACGATCCTCGAGGTCGCGCATGCCGCCGCCGTCGCGCATGGGGGGGAGGATGACGACGTCTCGAGGAAATACCATGGACTCGCTCGGGAATTGTACGCGGAGGCCGGGGAACGCGGATCGGCGGAGGGATATTACAACCTAGGCCATCTCCTTTGGGACGGGTGCGAGTACGGCGATGCCATGGAGGCGTTCCACGGCGCGTTGGGGATGGGCGATTCGGACGCCACCTACTTCGTGGCGGCCCAATATCTGTCGTACGAGGAGGAGGATGGAGGAGTCAATGGTGGACTTGATCACGATCGTCATTTTCTCAGGGAATCATACGAGCGATACGGTCCAGTGTCCACGACGAAGTTACTGTCGACTGCCTCGACAACGACAACAATCCCCTCTCTGACGAACGACGTCCAACGTCACGGCTACGCGCTCCTTCTCCATGCCGCGCACCATCAAGGCCACGGCCCGGCATTGCACCACCTGGCTCTCCTCTTCAATCAGCACGGCGACGTGGCCGAATTTCGCCGCTTGCTCTCGGCGGCGGCCGACGCATGCAACGCCGACTCACTCTTCCTGCGGGGCCACTGTCGATACTACGGAACTGACGGTCACGATCGGGACGCTTCGATGGCGATGGGGGACTTCCTTGCATCGGCCGAGGGCGGAAATGTGGACGCGATGGTATCAGCGGGAGCGATGTTGCATCGGGGTGTTCGGGGCGACGACGGCACGACGATGATCGTGGAACGCGACCAGCGGGGTGCGTTCGAATTATATCAACGGGCTGGCGAGTTGGGCAGCGTGGAGGGCTGGAGAAACGTCGTGAGCTGCTATGCAACGGGCCAGGGCGTGCCAAAGTGCATAGAGACTGCTAAGTACATCGCAAAGACGAAGTTGAGGGACGATAAAGGCTAAGTTCTAATCATCTGATTGATATGTTGAATATGCTCTCCATCTATTCTGGAAAAAATCTGTTCGATAGACTATTGTCTTTGTGGAACAGAGTTATACGCAACGAATGAACATACTTGGCTCAAAATTAGTTTAGTTCACGGAGAAGATTTTCTTAGGAATGAAATTTACAACATCCCATCCGCAACAAGCAACAAAAAACTACCACCAATAGTCACCCTTCATGCAGCCTCGCGGAACACGGTCCTTTCCAACGATGCGAATCTCTCCTCCGTGCCAAGGAGCGCAGGCCGGACGTATCCAGGTTGGGCTTCCTCGGCCGTGGCGTGTTCGAACACATTCACCTGAATCAACGTATCACGAAGGGCGTCGGCCTTGGCAATCAGCTTCATTTCATCGGCGGTGGGCTCCCTCTTTTCACGGCGGAGTGATGCGGCGACCTTGTCAGCCTCAACACAAACGGGGAGGGCCTTGATGAGGTCAGTCATTTGATGAATAGTTCCATCAGGAGCTGAGTAGATGCCTTCCTCGAACATGTCCCGAATCTGGGACGGGGTCGTCAGGAGGCGAGATACCTCCTTCGTCAAAACGTCGCTGGGTTGGGCATATGGGCGCGAAAGTCCGCCAAGGGGGAAGCATCCGACCTTCATGACCAAACTTGCTAGAGGTCCAAGTGGGCCTGGGAAGTTTTCCGATGCTGCATACAAGGCTGTTTGGGCCTCGTGTTCCAGGCGGAGCATTGCATGTTCCGTCAAGGCTTCCAGCCCCTCCATGCCGCGACGACGGTGGTAATGATGAAGCGTGGCATAACCCAAATAGATTGCACCCAACGCATCTGCGAGTCGCCCCATGAGAAGCTCCTCGAACTTCAATCGTCCGCCCAACGTGAAGCAAAGGTCAGATGTCAACGCAAAGTTGTTCGACAGACGCAGGAGCTGTTTTTCATGGTAGGCAAGCAAATCGTCTCCGTTCTTGTACGCCGACTTCGATCGGATTTTGGTGCTAACAGTCGAGCTAACTCCTTTAGAGACTGAGCCAAAGAAATTGTTGACGCCATGACCCACAATTTTGTAAAATTGAGCCACAAACGTCTGAACGCCCTGCTTTTCCTCCGATGCTGGAAGCTGAAGCGCCTTGAGAAGATCGCTCATGTGGGGATGGCAACGTGTCAATCCTTGTCCAATGATCTGAAACGAACGGGTCATTATATTGGCACCCTCAACGGTGATGGCAATGGGCAGACTCATGTAGGCATTACCCAAGTAGTTATTGTCTCCACGGCAAATGGCAGATCCGGCGGCGACGTCCATTCCGCACTCGACAATCCGGCGCCCACGTTCGGTGCAGTTTTGTTTCATGACGGAGCTAATGACCATGGGCGCCTCATGGTTGTCAACGATTGCGTTCATTACGTCGCCTCCGGCAATCGTGATGAGGCCATCGCTTCCAGCCTTGGCCATGGCTATTTACGTTTTATTTTCAAGGAAATAGAATTTAGACGTCCATCACAAAAGATGTTCGGACATGATTGTAGCCCCAGAGTTCTTCCAACGCTCACCTTCCTGAATACCGCCAAACTCGGCAATGGGAACGCGGAACTGTTTCCTCACCCTTGCGTATGCACCGACGCCCGCCACGACGCTTTTGGCGGCACCGATACTCCCGGCGGGCAAGCTCACGCCACGTCCCTCGGCCAAGCACTCGACGAACATGTTCCAGCCGAAGCCGCATCGCTCTTGCCCTCCAAGGATCGACGTCATGGGGATCCAAACGTTCTCGCCCTCCACGGTACCGTTCATGAAGGCGGCGTTCAGCGGGATGTGACGGGGTCCCATTCGCAGGCCCTCGTGTCCTCGTCTAACTCATGGTTCATATTTGGCACACGCGAAAAGGGCGTGAGCGAGGCGAGCGAACAGCGATGTTAGATTATCGTCGACGGAAGTGAAAAACAGTACGAGGCGAATACCAAGACATCTAAAAACTCACTCCAACAGGGCCACTGTAAAACCCTCGTCCCCAATACCTGCCAATAATCCATCCGGATCGCTCAGGTTCAAGCCGAGTCCGACCACCCCCGCGACCGGCGCCAGCGTGATGTACCTCTTCTTGAAATTCGCATACACGCCGAGCTCTCCCGTCACCGGATGCTTCGCGACCTTGCAATCGCTCCCGATGAGGGAGGTCGCATCGGATCCGCTATGCGGCCCCGTGAGTCCGAAGCACGGGATCAACGTGCCATTCGCGAGACGGGGGAGGAAGTATTCCTTCTGATCCGGCGTGCCGTACCTCGCCAATAGTTCCCCGGGACCGAGAGAGTTGGGCACGGCCACGGTGGCGTTGGCATCGAAGCACTGGGTGGCGAGCTTCGCGAGTACCTGGCTCACGGCGTGGGTGCTGAATCCCAGTCCGCCCCACTCCTTGGGGATTTTCATCCCGAAGAACTTCTCGTCGCGCATATAATCCCACGCCTCCTTCGAGAAGTCCTTCTTCGTCACGACGTCGTGATCGTTCAGGAGGGAACATAGGTGCGAGACCTGCACGTTCAGGAACGACTCCTCCTCGGGGGACATTTTGGGAGTGTAGGTGTCGATTAGGTGTTTGAGGGATGGATTTCCGCCGAAGATGTCTCGATCGAATCCTACATGGAGGAGGCGTTTCGTTCGTTTGGAAATGAAAAAGAGAAGAATACGAGGGAGTGAAATATAGATAACCACGAGAGATGGAGGAGTCGATTCGTTCATTTTGTTCCACTCACCGATGGTTCCACATCCCAACGCGATATTCTCAGTCTTGGAAATGGGCGGGAGGACGCCCTTCGCCCATCGATAGAAGCGCTTGTCGATGGCGTACGATAGTCCGATGAGCGTGCGTTGCTGCTGATTGTTGGGACCGCTGTTTCCGTGCGACTTGTACTGATGATTCGCAGTAGCGCACGTTCCCGACGATGATAGAACGGGGGACGGATTCGATGCGACCACGCCCGAGAGGCGTGCACGTGAGGCGGCGCGACTTGTGAGCATGATTGTTTTATGGCCTTTTGGGGGTTGCCTTCGTCTTATTTTTTACCCTTTCATTTCGTCGGCCGTGGACGATCGTTGATCAGAGAGAGAATTCGAATGGGGGAAAGGTGTGAGTCAGGAAATGAAGGGGACGCACTCCCCCCCAAAAAAACCTTCGCGCATATAATATTTTTCCTCCCGACATTATTTCGCCCCGGCGGGCGATGCGTCGTCGATGTTGCCCGATATTGGAGAGACTCACTACTCTGGGAAAGGTCAAATATTGACAGAATGATGGAGAGATGGATTGTGCGATCGTAAAATAATGAGATCTTCCGGCCCTGGATAGGATTGGAGTTGTCGTGACGCCCCAACGCGCAGAGGTGAGAGAAGACGAGGCCGTGCTGCAACTGCACACACAGGGGAAAGAAAGAAAAAAAAAGGAATAGGCAATCAAGGCAATCAATGACGCCGGCGACTCTCCGCGTCTGGCACAGTATCATCTGGAACTGATGGGCCTCGAACAACTTAGGGCTACTGTAAATTACAATTAAACATTACCCTCGTGCGACTAACCTGGCTTGGACTTGAACCTGTGGATGCTTTGTTTTTGACTAATTTGTAGAACTGAAATTCAGTGGCCCTAATTCCAGATCCTTCAGAAAATTTCCCAGATTGAGGTCTTCACGGTGTCTGGTCTGTCTTCGTCTCATGCCCTCCAATCCTCTTCCCTCCTCCGCTCCTTTTCACTCTCTTGTTCATTGTTTTCACACTCGATTGCACCGAAGAAGGCTGGGCAAAACCACATCGGAGTACCATCCAGCGGCGCATCCAGCGTCGTCGTCCACATCAATCATCTCTCTCTCTCTCTCTCTCTCTCTCTCTCTCTCTCTCCATCCCCTTTGCTGTCCCAAAAATGTCGGACGCGACCAAGAACGAAAAGCACGTGAACGAAATATCGTCCGCATACGACGACGAATCCGGCAAAGTAATAATCACCGGCGCCAACGTCATCTTCGACACGACGAATGACAAGATATGCCCATCCCGCCAGGTCGGAAAGGTACGGGATCGATACGATCTCGGTCCATCACGTCTCGCGCTCGTCACGACCGATCGACAATCGGGATTCGATCGCAACCTCGCCCTCGTGCCCTACAAGGGACGGGTATTGAACCTGATAAGCGCCTACTGGTTCGAACTCACGTCCGACGTGATACCGAATCACCTCCTTTCCGTGCCACATCCGAACGTTAGCATCGTGCGGAAGTGCAAGCCATTTCCCATCGAATTCGTCGTTCGGTCGTACATGACCGGATCGACGTCCACTTCGATATGGAAGAATTATCAGGACGGCATCAGGAAGTATTGCGGACACGATTTGCCGGATGGCATGACGAAGAATCAAAGGTTGGAATATACCATGCTCACGCCCACGACGAAGGAGGAGGAACACGATCGTCCGATATCCGAGGCCGAGATAATAAGCGAGGGATGGATGACCCAGGAGGATTTCGACGTATGCGCGAGGGCATCGCTCGCGGTATTCGCCAAGGGACAGGAAATCGCAATCCAAAGGGGACTGATTTTGGTCGATACCAAATACGAATTCGGTAGGGACGTCATTGACGGTACCATACGCCTGATCGACGAGGTGAACACGCCCGATTCCTCTCGATATTGGATAGCGAGTACGTACGAATCCAGGATATCGGACGGATTGGAACCGGAGAACATCGATAAGGAATTCCTGAGACTTTGGTTCCGCGATAATTGCGATCCGTACAACGACGAGGTATTGCCGGAGGCGCCGCGGGATTTGGTAATCGAGTTGGCACGGCGGTACGTCGTGTTGTACGAGACCATCACCGGGAGTGTATTCGATTTCGGGAACGATGGCGCGACCGAATCCGACATCGCGTCGGCCATACGGGAGAATGCCTGAGGGTGCGTGTGTTTGCGTTTGTATCGTGTGTTATCGCGCGCGTGTAGGGGGGGCACGACGTGTTTGAGAGGGGTGCGATAAACGGAAGGGGGGGGGGGTATTCTGATCGGGAGCGCGTCGGGGGGGGGGGAGGGATTGCGATTCGACGCCAAACAAATTCGGAGAATGTATTACATCATGGTGCGAATCTCGGGTGCGAAAGCGACGAGGAGGAATCGCCTTGCCAAGATTTTTTTCACTTGACATATTGTTATGAACGCGAAGGCGGTTGGAATACAAGAAAAGATATTTCATTAAGATAAAGGGAATGGGAAAAACCGACATAATATTTTTGCCCTCTTCTCCAGTTTTTGCTGTAAAATTACGGCTTCAGAGCTTTGAGCTCTAGGCGGCATTCTCTGACCCGACTTCCCCATCTCGTGCCAACCCACCAGATTGATTATTACGGTGAAGTTATGGCGAGATAATGAACAAAAAATTAACACACAGACAAATATTGTTTTCCGTGTGTCCGTCATCCCTTCCTTGGAAATCCACTTCACAATATGATGTGCCTAAACGAGAACAGTGGCGCATAGAGTACAAACGATGGAAACCACGAGTCCAACTGTTCCTGGCACACACACCCCTTCCGAGTTAAGATCGGGAGGAGGTTCACTAGTGCTCGATTCGCCAGCCGCCGAAGTAGAAGATGTCGTGGTTGTTGATTTGGTGGTAGTGAGGGTTTCTTCAGGTTCAGGAGGAGGGCAGCAAAATGTCACATCAATGTCATAAAATGCACATAAATCGGACCCTGACTCGTAGTTCATGGCATCTTCAATGCGATCCCCGCATGACCTACTATTTCCTCCGTATTCAGGGACATAATCATCCCCCCCAGTGACAGTGACGCCATCCGGGCAAATGATGCAAGGATTCTCAGGTTCAAGAGTGGGCGTTTCCTCGGATACAGGAGGGCAGCAAAATGCCTCATCAATGTCATACAATGCACATGCATCGGACCCTGACTCGAATCTCAAGGCACCTGCAATGAGATCCGCGCATGTTGAAGTATTATCATCGTATTCAGGGACATAATCGTCTCCGAGAGAGGCGGTGACGCCATTCGGGCAAATGATGCACGGATTCACAGGTTCAGAGTAGCAGCATGCTGGCTCATCAAGCTCAAAATAACCGCAGTCTTCAGTGCCAGATTCATACTGTTTGGCCTCGTCAATGAAATCCGCGCATGTTCTTGAATCCCCATCAGCAACGTATGGGGAATAATTAGCAACGTCGGTACCCTCCGAGCAGATAATACAGATATTGTCAGCATCAGAACCCAACGTTGCTTCGGTGGGAGTTGGATTGGGGGGTTGAACCCAATCGGGGATATTGGGGATTGGATGTGGAGTGGGGAGGGGGGGGGGTTTCACAAAAGGGCAGCATTTCTGACCTTCAGGGGAATACTCATCAAAAGGACTCCAGCAACGAACACATGTTATTGTTGCTTCGGTGGAAGTAGGGGTGGGAGCTACGGTCATAGGGCAGCAATCTGACTCATCAATTTCTCCAAAAATAACACAGTAATCAGAATCTGTTTCTATTAGCGCGGCACCATCAATCAATTGCCCACACGTCAATAATGAGCCGTCAGTTCCATCAGTCGGCGCATTGGGGACAAAATCGTATCCAGCAGTCGCTCCATTCGGGCATAAGGTACAGGGATTCTCAGGTGCGGTAAAGCAGCAATACAGCTCGTGAAGCTCACTCAATGCGCACCACTCGGATCCAGCTTCATACTGTTTGGCAGCATCAACGAGTTCTGCACACGTCGTAGTATCACCCAGCATGTTACCTATGAAGAGGGTGAGGTGATCTCCATCGGGATCTGCGTATGGGGCCCAATCACCGCCTTCGAGGGCAGTCACGCCATTCGGGCAAATGATGCAGGGGCTCACCTGGGCATCGGCACAACTCGCCAGGATGTACAGCAGAACGATATGATAATAATGCTTCATCTCTCCTGTCCTCCAGTTTTATGTTCTCTGTGTTTCTGTTGGTGTGTGTGCGTGCCTTACGGTTTGTTGGGAAAATACATCAATAAGGAATTAGTACTCATGTACGGACCCGCGGCAATTGGGAGTCCGTGCACGACCCATGAGGAAAAGGCCTCGCTGCCGACACCACAAATACAAAAACAACAATGGGAAACTGCATTGGAAATGAGAGGCCCCCGACTGTGCCTGAGGTTTTGGGTAACATTCAGGAACTAAAATTAAGGGAGGTCCTTGAGAAACTGAAAAACAGGTGAGTTTCTGTTCGATGGGACGATGTCCAAAAATGCCTATCGGAGAGGGGGGGGGGGGGGGGGGGGGGGGGGGGGGGGGCGACGNAAGCATTGAATATTGTTGGAAATTTTACACACCTGCTTGGGACGTTTCTATGGGTGGGGTGATGGTGGGAGAAATACTCGGACGAAAAATGTTTATTGTCCACGTCCACCACCACCATTTCTAAAAATAATTGCCCAACACTAGGAAAAATGCGATCGAGAAGAAAATAGACGACATTGTCGAAGATGCAAATAGGTTGATGGCGATGAATCTCCAGAAAGGTATGATGGAAGCGCTGAATGGTTTATCATGTCGTAACGTATTGATATGTGTGAAGAAGGGCGGTGACAAGATATGTTTGTACTCGAGCATCTTTTCTCAACTTGTCATCATCGTTTTGGTTATCATTCTCATTTTTCACTTACTTCTTGGTATTGGACAGAGGCTCTCTTCGTCTTGAAATTCAAAGACCCGCTCGAAGCTGAGCTCAAGAAATTGGAGAACAATATATTGTTTATCGAGACAAATTTCGATTACTTAGCCTTTCTGATGGCACAGCAAAGGCAGTGGAGGCAAGTCAAAGTGGGAAAGGGTCGACAATCTGATCGATGAGATGCGGTTGGACGAGGCGGAGCTGGCGGGAAGCATGCTCGGCATTCCGCACTGTCTCGAGGTTCCATCATCCTCGCGCGATTATCCGAGACCCTCGTCGGCCACACATGCCTAAATATATTCCTAGTTTATTTCTTGTTACGTAAAAAATCATCAATGCCTTTTCTAGCGTCCGGATGTTGTAAATTACAACACACCCTCGCGGTGGCATAGTCGTATGCATCCTCGAGGTCATCGTACTTCAGCTGGTCGTAGAACATTGCCTTCCCGAGCCGTATCGCGAAATTCGATTTATTCGATATCTTCCTCGCCAGTTCGTACGTTTCGTCCTCCAACGAGGATGGCGATACCACCGCATTCACGAGTCCGTACGCGAGCGCGACATCCGCGGATATCAGGTCGCCGGTAAGGAGCATGTGCATCGCGCGCTTGCGTGGAACGACCCGAGACAGTGCGACCGCCGGCGTCGAGCAAAATCTATCGTGCATGCATGATACGGCACATCGTGTGAGAATGTGCGTCGCCGAAGGGCGCGGAGAATGCGGGGTGGGCCATTGATACGAAAACGCACTCACAGACCGAGGTTGATCCCAGATACGCCGAATTTCGCATCCGACGACGATATCGCGAGGTCACACGATGCGACCAACTGACAGCCGGCGGCGGTCGTCGCGCCCTGGACCTTCGATATGACCGGCTGGGGCAACGAGTGCAACGTCATCATGACGCGACTGCACGTATCGAACAATCGTCGCGTCTCGCGAATATTTTCGTGCGATTGAATTTCATGCAGGTCGTGACCGGAACAGAATGCCCTCCCGTTCGCGCCGATGACGACCACGCGAATCGACTAAATTATCGTAGATGGTCGTGGAGGCAAGGTTTTAATATGCATGCGAAAGAAGAAGCAAGCGCCACGTAATATTGAGTAAGTGGGATAATCTGGGGGGGGGCTTCGTTTTCTCTCTCTTTCTTCGGCCTGGATCATGGGATTATCATACATACCGCGCACGCATATCATCACGCGACTTCCCCACTCACCTCATCCTTGGCGATGTCATCGAGCTGAGACTGGAGGTCGTACAACAATCCCAACGACAGTGCATTGCACCTCCTCTGATTGTTGAGCGTCAACGTCGTTATACCGGACGAAATCTCGTCGTTTCGCAATAACGGCGGTCCATCGTCGTCGTCGTCGTCCTCGCGAACGTCATATCCATCGGCATCGGCATCGGCATTCGTGGACGCGTGCCGTCGCGTCGCGCACGATATTGCCGACCACAGCGATCGCGGAGGCGACGGGACCAGTACGACGTCGCCCCTCGTCGTCGATGGCAACGACGACCCGTCGCGTCGTCGGCATGCGCGCGTTGTCGTTCGTGCATGGCGTATGGATGCGCCGACGACGCATCGACCGATCATGACGAAAGGGGGACCTCCGGGGCCAGTAAGGAGGGTGCCGGCGGCGACGTGATATATTTGCCTCGACGAACCGGGAGGGTATCGTAGGAGGGGGGAGGGCGGGGACATCATCTTTCGCGCGTCATTCGCGCGCGGGCCGTCGGTGTTCTCTTTAAAAAAACACAAATATTATTAATCAGCGGGACGGAAATCACGTCTGTCTGTCGCATCCCATCGCCCATCGCCTCCTGCATGCATCCATCCCTTCACACAGCAACATCAAAAGTCCCTCGACTTCGGCGCATCATTTTAATCATCATCATCACATTGCCGACGAAGGGGGACGCCTAGCGAGAGAGACAATCATGATAGTGGTGGCATCATCGATGATGATCATCGCGCTATCCTCATTCGCGGGAATTGGCGTCGTGATCGTTTCGGGATTCGATGTTATGACGAATTCGAATATCCGAAAATATCGTCATCGTCATCGTCATCGTCATCATCGTCGTCGTCCTCCTCCTCGGAATTTCGTCGACCTCGACGACGACGTATCTCCTACCCCCCCTCTCTTCCCCATCGCCGGTAGTCGTAGCCTTGCACGTCGTTCATCGTCGATGATATTCCATACCGTCATGATGGCGAAGTCGTCATCGTCGAAAGGATACGACGACGACGAGTGGTGCATAGACGACGTCATTACGAACGACGCGGGGGGGGCGACGAACGAGATCGGCGACGACGTCAATGACGTGGACGACGTGGACGACGACGTGATCGACTGCCGAGACGTCGATCGTCGTGCATCCCATCGCCGTCGTGGCCGCGATGATGATGACGACGACGACGACGCACGGACGTACTTCGCGACTTGCATACCCGGACTGCAGGACGCCCTCGCTAGCGAATTGATAAACATCGGCGCGAGACGCGTCGAGACGATGGGAAATAGCGGCGTGCGGTACGTCGGATCGCCAAATATCGGCATGAGGTCGCTATTGTGGTGTAGGACGGCGCACAGGATAATGGAATTGATCGCATCGTCGTCGTCGTCGTCGTCGTCGTCGTCGTCTTCGCTCGATCGTCGCGACGAAGACTCCGACTCTGACGATTATTCGATCGGGATACGTAATCGGGAGGACCTGTACAATTTCGTGCGGGATTCGATACACGTGCCCTCCCTGTTGGGTGACGGAAAGGGGGGACTACTGACGTTATCGGCGCGCACGATATATGCCGGATCGGGTCCGCCGAATAGGGAATTATGTCATGGACATTACACGGCGTTGACCGTGAAGAACGCGTTGGTCGATGCGTGTCGCGATATTAGGGACGATGGACTGCGTCCGAACGTCGACGTCGACGATCCCGACGTGCCGTTGGTCGTGGTCCTCAGGGGGAGCAGGGTCGGATACGACGGATATGCGGGCGACGGTGGGGTAGGAGGGCGCGATCGTGGCGGCGGCGATCGGGGTGGCGGGAGGAGGAGTAGGAGCGCCGTGGGTGGCGGCGGCGGGGGGGGAGGGAGAGGGGGAGGGGGGTACGACGAGTACCGAATGGGCGGTAGTCGTGGTAGAAGTACCGAGGAGGATGGCGGATGGGAGACGGTCGCGGACGTTGACCTGTACCGATGTTTGCATTCCGGCGGGAGTTTGCATCGTAGGGGGTATCGACGGGATGTCGTCGACTCGGGAGGATCGAGCGACGATGAAAATGATCACGACGACTACGACGAGGACCACGACGACGGGGAAATGAATGGCGGGCGACGGACGATACGGCCTTCGTCGTCATCATCATCGTCGTCGACGGGGGGCAAGGGCGGTGATAACGGCCGTCGTCCATCGGAGACGATAGTGCACCGTGCGGCCATGAAGGAGACGCTCGCCGCTGGACTATTGTTGGAGGCCGGATGGGACAAGCTGATAGCGGCGGCGAAAGTCGACGGTTTGGGTGCGGTCCTCGTCGATCCGATGACGGGGAGCGCGACGTTGCCCGCGGAGGCGGGACTCATCGCGTGCGACGTCGCACCGGGCCTGATGAGGATCGGCTCGTGGCGCGGCGGCTCTGGGTACGACGACGACGACGACGACGGCGGCGGGAAGAATAATCCCCATCGTCGTCCGCCGTGCACTAGGTGGAAGGGTTTTGGCGATCCGGGGGAATGGGACGACCTCCTCGCGGACGCGACACGTAGGGCTCGGGCGGGGATGGAATGGGCACACTCGTCGGCGAGCGGGGGCAGCAGCAACGTGAGGATATTATGCAACGAGAAGAATCAACGCGCTGCGGGCCTTGCCATATCGTCCATACGAAACGCCGGCATTGGCCGTATCGTGTCGTTGACGGAGGGGGATTGCGCAAACTGGGATCTCGGCGGCGGCGTCATCGCGGAGGGCAGGACGATATTCGTTTGCAATCCGCCGTGGGGATTGAGGCTCACGGATGACATCGACGAGAGTTGGGTGTCGTTACGGGAGTTTCTCCGTCGCGAGGCGGGAGGGTGCGAGTCGTGGGTGCTCAGCGGAAATAAGGATCTGACGAAAATCTTGAGAATGAAAAAGAGCAGAGCGGTTGTTGTCAAAACTGCCGACGAGGATTTGCGGTGGCTGCAGTACCACTGTTTCAAGAAGAGAGAGGCGACAGCTCATCAACTGAATTGATGATGGCGTAAGAGCCCCCCTCGGAAATAATACGAGAATTTGACATGCAAGAAGGGAGTGCGGTTTAGATAACTTTAGAGCTCTGCAGATTTCAATATCAAGCAGCGATTGCTGTCTACTCATATCATTTCAGTAACAATACTCTTTCCTAATTCCCAACGGGTATCATGTAAAAGCCTTGGCTTGTCCTCTCTACTTAGATCAACAGTACTTGAAGCTCTCAGTATCAAGTTTGCATTGCGGCTGGCTCGGTCATAAATTCTCCGTCGTCGTTCAACGTCACGCCGGCTGGGAATTTCTCCACACGATAATTCAAAGTCCTCGGTCGTTTTTTCTCTGGATCGACAAAGTCGAAGGATTCGTCATCGCTGACGCCATCGATGAAAACCGTAGTTCCAGCTTCGATTTCACCTCCGATGATCATCTTGCTTAGCTTTGTAACTACAGTCTGTTCAAGATGTCGCTCGACGGGTCTTGCGCCAAAGTTTCTATCATAGCTGGCATCCAATATAGCTTCCGCTCCTCTTTTTTCAAGAACAACGCGTATATCCTGTCTTGCAAGTCGCTTTTTCACACCAGACATCGCCTTTTGGCATATCTTCTGTAGCTGTGAACTGCCAAGCGAATTGAACATGATGACGCCAGAGAGGCGATTGAGGAACTCTGGAGAAAAGTGAGACCGAACAGCTACCATGACCTGCTCCCTGGCTACCTCACGTGTATGCTTGGGTGAGGTTTCATCGCAATTCAGAAGAAAATTAGCCCCAAGATTGCTTGTGAGGATGATCACTGTATTAGTGAAGTCAACAGTTCGTCCTTTACTGTCCGTCAATCTACCTTCATCAAGCACCTGGAGTAAAAGAGTAAGAACTTTCTTGTGCGCCTTTTCAACTTCATCAAACAAAATAACCGTATAGGGCTTCCTCCTCACAGCCTCGGTAAGTTGACCGCCTTGATCGTGGCCGATGTAACCTGGTGGAGCTCCAATAAGACGTGATGTCGAATGCTCCTCCGTGTATTCGCTCATATCGATCCTCACAATGTTTCGCTCATCTCCATCATAAAGCTCGGCGAACAACGCCTTCGCGAGCTCGGTCTTTCCCACCCCAGTGGGACCTAAGAACAGGAATGAACCGTCCGGCTGAGATGGCCTTGCAAGACCGGCCTTGGATCTCAAAATGCAGTCAGTCACATTGTCGACGGCATCATCCTGTCCAACAACGCGTTCCTTAAGTCTATCTCCCAGATGCAGCAGCCGTTCGCGTTCTGTCTGCGAAAGTTTGTTGGCTGGGATGCCAGTCCAGCGAGATATGATTTCGGTTATGTGCATCGGCAAGACAACCTCCAGTGCCAGTGAGTTATTATCACCCAGTGAGTCATCGTCGCCAACCTCTGCCTCCGCAGCCTTGCGCTCCTCTTCCTCCTTAGCGATCTTCGCAATGTGGCTCTTGAGGTCTGGGATGGCCCCGTATTTTAAGTCGGCAGCCTTCTCGTAGTCCCCGATCCTCTCGGCAGCAGCTGCCTTGGCCTCAAAGCCAGCAAGCTTTTCCTTCGCATTCTTCAGCTCCTCTGCACGTCCGCGGTCGGACTCCCACTTCTCCATCAGAGGCTCGAGGTCCTCTCGCAGATTCGAGATATCGGCCTGGACTTCCTCTCGTCTCTTTTTCGACGCCTTATCTTTTTCTCGGGCCAGTGCGGCGGCTTCAATCTCGAGCTGCATGATCTTTCTCTCCAATACGTCAATCATTTCTGGGCGGGAGTCGAGTTGAACGCGCCTTGTTGATGCGGCCTCATCAATAAGATCAATTGCTTTATCGGGCAAGAAGCGATCGGCAATGTACCGATCGCTGAGTTGGGCAGCGGCAATGATCGCAGCGTCGGAAATGCGTACCCCGTGATGGGCCTCGTATCGATCAGTTAGACCGCGCAAGATACTAATCGTCGCCTCCACGGATGGTTCATTTACCTACGAATGTTGTCAAAACGGACCAGGGAAATGGATGAATGGCTGAACATGTGTGACCCGGGCAAAGAGACAATACACACGAATACGTACCAAAATCTTCTGGAAGCGTCGCTCGAACGCTGCATCCTTCTCAATGTGCTGCCGGTATTCCTCCAGGGTCGTTGCCCCGATCATCCTGAGCTCGCCACGAGCGAGCATCGGCTTCATCAGATTCGCCGCATCCATCGCGCCATCGCTCTTGCCGGCACCAAGGATCAAGTGACATTCGTCCACGAATAGAATTATCCTCCCCTCGGCCTTCTTGCACTCGTCGAGGACTGCCCTCAATCGCTCCTCGAATTCCCCCCTGTACTTGGCTCCCGCGACCAGGGCACCCATATCGAGCGTGCGCAAGGCTACGTCCTTGAGCGTCAACGGGACATCCCCGTCCAGGATCCTCTTCGCCAATCCCTCCACGACCGCGGTCTTGCCAACGCCGGGCTCGCCGACAAGGCAAGGATTATTCTTGGTACGACGACAAAGGATCTGAATGATCCTGCGTATCTCCTCGTCCCGACCGATCACGGGATCCAATTTCCCCTCGTCGGCCGCCTTGACCAAGTCGATTCCGTACTTCTCCAATGCCTCGTAATTATCCTCGGCGGATGTGCTCGTTACCTTCCTTCTGCCCCTGATCTCCTCCGTCGCCTTCGACGCAAGCTTCTTCGTGAGTCCCACGCTCTCGAAGGCGTCCCTCGCTTGCTTGTCGTCGTATATCGCTACGACGAGGTGATCGAGCGCGACTAGGGTGTCCCCGTTCGCCTTGGCGGATGCCAACGCCTTCTGGATGATCTTCTGCAATCCCGATCCGACGGACGCCTCGTGGGGCGGCGGGCTCTGCGTCGGCTTCTTCAATATGACCCTCTGTATCGCCTGACGTACCTGTCGCACGTCCACCATTTCCCCCCCTCCACCTCCTCCTTTCGTCTCGGCGGATGCATCGACCTTGGAAACCACGCGACTGCCGATGCCATCGTCGTCCGCGAATAGGGCGGATGCGAGGTGAATCGGATCCGCCACAGCGTGGCCGTTGTCGCGTGCGATGGCGAGGGCCTGTTCGATGGCCTTGGCGGATGCATCCGTCATTGTTCTGTTATCCGTCATGGTTGTTTGTGTTTGCGTTTATGTTTTGGGAGTTGATAAATATGTAGATGATGTGCTTTTTGCTTGTTTATTTTGTGAGAGCTGAGGAGGGCGGGGGCGAGAGGCCTTGATTGAGGAGAGGCTTCGGGTGTCACGGAGAAGCGAACCCCGAGCTCGGGGTCGATAAATCGGATTTCGATAGAGCGTGAATATCCGATATTTATTCCTAAGTACTATGGTATGAAAGAACCACAGAATTTCCTGTCCTCGAAAGCAGTGACGATACGTACGATATCTACGATTTCTACGTAAAAGGCGACATACAGACCCCCGCCCCCCTCCCCCCTCGACGATGATGATTTCTATTTTCCCCGCCGAATGTCACGACCATGATAACTTACGTAGGAATTAATACCCCAACTAAAAAACTTGAAATCGTTGCCGC
>JALLBA010000461.1:0-19048 GCA_036939675.1 Cyclostephanos invisitatus
CCCACTCTGCATCTCACATCCATATCATATATATATAAAGTGTTTGAGCACCTTGGTATGCTGTGGACGGGTGTATGGGTGCATCCTTATGCCAATACACCGATGCAGGTGGGGGGGAGATTTTTGGAAAATTGAGATACGGTGGTGCCGAAATGATGCTGTAATGTCGTGGTTGAGGCAGTAAACCACCCCACTCTGCATCTCATATCCATATTATATATATATAAAGTGTTGTAGCAACATGGTATGTGGTTGAGAGGCATATGGGTGCATCCTTATGCTGATACACCGATGCAGGCAGGGGGGGGATTTATGGAAAGTTGAGGTACTGTTGAGCCTGAGTCATGCTTTAATGTCGTGGTTGAGGCTGTACACCACCCCACTCTGCATCTCATATCCATTTTTCATGTATATAAAGTGTTTTGGTACAATGATATGCTGTGGATGGGTACATGGGTGCACCCTTACGCCGATACACCTTTGCAGGTGGAGGGAGATTTTTGGAAAATTGAGGTACAATATAGCCAGAGTGATGCTGTTATGTCATGGTTGAGGCTGTAAGCCCCCCCACTCAATTTGGGCATTCACTTTTTGTGAAGTGGCAGCTGCAACGAGCCACCAATGTTGACCCCATCCTGGCAATGCTCAAGAGCAGGAGGAAGGCAAATTGTACTGGTCTGCTCGGGCAGCTGAAGCCACTCGAAGATGCCCAGCTTCGGTACATCTTCGAGCAGCGTGAGCAGGGTATCAATGAAAGTACCCTCTCTCTTGTTGTGAAGGCATCGTCACTCTCGCCTGAGTTCAATGCAATGACCTTTGTTGCAAGGTCAAGTGCTGTTGTGCGATTCGTGCGAGCCCATTCGCTCATCTATCGTATGGGCATGCACTAATCACAGCGCAAACCAAACCAGAAGAGGTTGCAGAGGAGGCATCCGATTTCATGGATGTGATGCGTCGACTAGTTGATGGACCTCACCACGACCGGCATTTTATTCTGAACATGTATGTGAAGATGGAATTTGGCACCTACCCAACAACCCAACGATACCGCTGCCAGGATAACGCCTGGATGGATGAGGCAGTGATGATAGTGTGGGTCGAAGAAGTTCTTAAACCGTACGTTGCCAATGTGCCCGAGGATAGCACCCCCCTCCTGATCCTTGATAGCTACCAATGCCACATAATGGGATTGGTAGTTCAAAAGATCCAGGAGCTGGGGATCGAGGTGAGACACATCCCCGGTGGATGTACCTCACCATGTCAGCCTGTGGACATTGGCTTTAATAAGCCATTTAGGGACCGCATGAGGAAGCAGTGGCTGTTGTTGATGATTGCCGAAGGCATCATCCATGGCACAACAAGGCCGCCTTCGCGGCTAGACGTTGCAGAGTGGGTAGATCATGCGGTGGCAGAGATGAAGGGGGAGGAGCGGATCATAATAAATGTGTGGACAAAGACGGGGTACAAGTGGTTTCCAAACGAGGGGGGTGAGATCGCGGCAGCTGTGATGGTGACAGAAGACAAGGAGGAGATTGTGGCTGTGTTTGATGAGTACTTGGAGGAAGAGCTCCCCCATTACATTGCTTACTAGTTGGAGATCACATTAATTATGATATTAAACTTGATGATTAATTTACTCATTATCATCTTATTCTACAATAATCTACGGCAACGTCGATATTTCCTGCTCCTCCTTCTTCATTTTCTTAGTATCATGACCTCCCTTGTCTCCACTACACCACGGCTCGCCTCTTTCCTCTCTGCAACTTCCTCAGCCGTGAGCCAACACGACATCATCTCCGGCAAGCAAGAGATGATTGTAGCCTCACAGTAGCCCCTCTTTGAATGATACATCCGCCGTTCCTCTCTGCTGCACTCTGTCTTGTCATCACTAAACACCCTCGTCACCTGCACAAGCGCCCCGTTGTAGCACACAGCATGTTTCACCATGTGGCGCATCATGAACCTGACACGACAGCGATCGATGCCATTCGTCACCCAATAGCAAGCGATAGCAGTCTCCTCACAACCCTCAACCAAAACCTGCACCTTCCAAAGGCGCACGACCATATCCTCCTCCAGCAAAGAGCCACACACTGCATCCTCCTCACAGGCGCAGCCCCAGTCACCCATCAGCGTACCGACAATCTCAATGACAATGCTGGGCGGGTAAGTGGACATAACGGCCTGATAAGACCGAATGCGATCGGCCATGGTTGACGATGGATTTTTTTGTAGTGTTTGTGTATTCTTTGTTACCATAGTAATTTTTATTAGAGTACAAATACTCTTCAGCTTGGATCCAATGGTGAGGTAGGGCAAAGTGGGGATCGTTGGAAAAGTCTTTTCAAGGCGGACTCATTTAGCACATCTAATTAAGGCCGAACTGTAGAGTCTGGCCAGAAATTGAAAGATTTAGATTGTTGTGTTTATTGTTTAGTCTGGGCACTGGATCTGACGCCACGGACGTCATCTGACGATGGTGGCAGCGATACTTTTTCGATAAATCTTCCTCTCTAGGAAAAATATCACATACTGAATTCCTATGTTATGCAATATTTTTTTACTGACATCGCTCGTAGCATCATCGGATGATGCTAGTGGTATTACTTTTTGGATACAAAAATTGTCCTTCCCAAAAGTTTAACATACCAAATCCCTATGTAGCTCGATATTTTCTTACCCACATTGCTGACAGCATCATCGGATGATGCTGGCGGCATTATTTTTTGGATACAAAAATTCTCATTCCGAAAAATACCCCATACCAAATTCCTATGAAGCTCAATATTTTTTTACCCACATCCCTGTCAGCTTCATCAGATGATGCTGGGGCGTTATTTTTTGGATACAAAAATTATCATTCCAAAAAGTACCCCATACCGAATTCCTATGTAGTTCAATATTTTTTTACCCATGGCGTTATTTTTTGGATACAAAAATTCTCTTTGTGAAAAGTACCCCATACCGATTCCTATGTGACTCAATTTTTTTTTACCAACAGCGCTAGCAGCATCATTGGATGATGCTGGCGGCATTATTTTTTGGATACAAAAATTCTCTTTCTGAAAAGTACCCATAGTGATTCCTATGTCATTTGATACATTTTTACCAACGGTGCTGGCAGCATCATCGGATGATGCTGAAGGTGTTATTTCTTGGATACAACATTTGTCCTTCCAAAAAGTACTACATAGTGATTCCTATGTCATTTGATACTTTTTTACCAACAGCGCTGGCAGCATCATTGGATGATCCTGGTGGCATTACTGCTTTGATACAAATTAACATGAGCTGAACCTTGATTTCTTGTACAAAAGTGGGTTTGTAGGCCGTGTTCTACAATCATCTATGTATTATAAATATGAAATTGATTTATTCAAAATCTGTTCTCCTCGTTTGTTGGAACCCAAGATGGAGGGTACCTACGTAAGGTACCCTTACCTAGAGTTCCACGAATCCAGAGCACTGCGCTAGTGACCTGCGCATCTCCGCATGAATCTCCTGCTACCTGTTACTTACATGTACCACGGATTCCTACGTGGAGTGATCTTCTTAGATCACATATAGGAGTGAGCAGAAGCATGATTCTTCCTCTCGCACCTCGTTGGTTGATGTAGACATAAACTAATTAGAACAACTTTTGTCTAAAGATAGTTACTACCTACATCGGGTACCAACAGTTCTAATTATTAGTCTAGAGCGATTGCCCCCTGCACGCGCGATCGATTACATAGTTGACCATGAACCAGCTCATCTCATACGATGAAGTGACGGGCGTGTTACACGTACCAGCTTTTCCACGCATGGCTCGACCGGACTTTGCCAGTGCCCGTGCTCTCTGCAAGCACTTCAACCTCGCACTCGCAAAGCTCGAATGCCCACAATCCCTCATCAATGGATGGATTGGAATGGCGATGGATCCCATCATGTATTCCCTCATTGAACCAAATCCATTCATCACTCCAGCTGATCCGGGACCTACAACTGTATACAACGGCGGGTTCCAAGCAGGTACTCAAATGAAGATGACTGAACAACTTTGGGAAAATGCCAGGAATAACTTCCTGTCGCATCAAAACATCCACCGAGCATGCTTTTGCCTGTTGGAAGAATTGATTCGTGATGAATACAAAGTGTCCAACCAACCTGGACTAAATGGGTGGAATTCAACCATGACGATCCAGAACATCCTCGCCCAATTGGAAACGATGTTTGGTAAGCCAATATCGACCATCATTTTTAACAACAACACAACGTTCACGTCGAGCTTTGACCCAAAGGACACACCTGAAACGCTCTTCCACAAGATCAAAGAGTGCCAGGAGATGGCAGTTTTAGGAGGAACACCATACTTGGTGCAGCAAATCATAGGGAACACAATGTACCTTTTCCTCCAAGCGGGGATATTCCCAACTTGGGAGTTTGAATCGTGGGATGCAATCCCGACCAAGACGTGGCCCGCACTCAAGATGTTCATCCAGCAGGCCTATCAGTGCAAGCTCATTGCATCCAGCCTCCAAAACACAATGGGACAAATGGGATATGCCCCAATCCAAAATGTGTTTCAGGCTTTCGAAACAATGGGCAATTCAAGTGTGGACACTACAGTGACCCAAGTTGCGGCGACTGCAAATACGATGGGAAGCACATTGTTAAATACTTTCCAAGATTCAGTGGTCCCAACGGAATTGGCAGCTGCAATCAACACGATGCCGCAAACCAACAGGCCTAGTATCAACATGTTGCTCCATTGATACAGCATATGGCTGCTATGTCTTTCCAACAGGGCATGCAGACACGTCAGCCTGCTGCATATCACACCCCCCCCTCACGCCCATCAAATCAACATTCCAGCATGGGGCAGTTATACAGGGGGCCGCTTCACACAGCCTGGACACTACCAACAGGGTAGAGGAGGCATGGTGGTGCAACCTTGCGGTTACCAACAAGGTCATGGTGGTGGCCATAGCACTGGTCAAGGCAGCTTTGAATGCAGGAACAATAAAGGACGTAGTCGCACCGCTTTCGCTGATTACGTCCCCACAGGACAAGGTACTGCTGGCGGGTACATTCCAGCCGCAGGCATGATTGCAAACCACCCATTCCAGTCAAATCTGGTCAAGGTTCATAATAATTGGAACATCTGTTACTCATGTGGTTTGATGTTGAAGACGGACATGATTCGATGATGCGTCACATGGCTTGGCGCTAGCCAGGACACAATATTCTTTTCACCAGGGATAATGCACAGTAAAAGCTCAATATGGGATGCAATGTGTGCACTCGAGGCATGCACAAGTCAATCCTCCCTGGACAGGCTTGACGGTTAGGGGGGGGAGGATTTTGAGGTTGCATATAAATTTAATGATTTATTTACTGCGCATATCGATTCTTTTGACCCCACCCCCAATTATTCACTTAACATTATCGAGGACAATGAAGCTACTGTTTTGACATCTAACTGTTCGTTGTTGGCAACAGTGAGTTGCACAACAGCTACGAGCTCGCCAATGCCATTTGCCGAAGCAGGTACTCCATCGGTGGAATATCTCAATGCAATAACTGTTGCTACAACCCACGCTATTGCAGACACAGGCGCTACTTCCATTTTTATCATGGAGGGAGTTGATGTTATCAACAAAAGAGTAGCCACTAAATCATTGACCATCAACTTACCTGACGGAAGGAAAGTCAAATCAACACACGTATGCGATATTGTGATTCCAGGTTTGCCAACAGTTTTAACGGGACATGTTGTCCCACATTTGACGATTGCATCATTAATAGGCATCCGTCCTCTCTGCAATGTGGGGTGTACTGTCACATTTGACAAGGACAAATGCGATGTAATTCACGATGGGCAAGTTATCCTATGTGGATTCAAGGATGCAACTATGGATTTATGGACTCTACTGATTAATGCTACACAGGCCGCCCTTCCACGATTGGCCCCTGTTTGTGATCGTGCCCTATGCAACATACTGGCTGATATCCACCCGGGCGTGACCCTAGCATCGTTGACACATTCGTTTGTATGCAAGCCAATGGTGTCAAATTTATGCACCAGTCTTTATGCAATCCCAAAATATCGATGCTACTCAAAGCCGTTCGAAACAGATTCCTCAAAGGGTGCCCCAACTTATCCGAGAAATTGATCCTGAAATATCTCAATCCTATCCCAGCCACCATGAAGGGGCACATGAAACGTCCACACCACGGAATTTGCAGCACTCGCCACAAGGCGCCGGAGCCGACTGGATCGCCAAATTTTCCAATGCTGCCAGTGGTCCTCCCCCCGTAGGGATGCCTCTACCCAATGATTTTGTCCCTCCGATACCAGGACCTACGCTTATTGCTGACGACAATGAGGCCATTGCCAATGTGTTTTGCTATGGAGTATTTGCGGATCAGCAATCAGGGGTCGTTTAAAATGACTTGACTGGTAACTTCCCATTTGTATCATTCGACAGCAGTGTGTGCTTCCTCGTGATGTACCACTATGAAGCAAATGCAATTATGGCCACACCTATTGCTGGTCTCGATGATCGAAGCATATTCAATGCCTATAAGAAAACTTTTGATGAATTTGCAGCAAAAGGGTTTAAACCAAAACTAAATGTCATGGACAATCAGGCAACAAAACACATAAAGGCTTTTCTCACAGAGGAGAATTGCAAAGTCCAACTTGTTGAGCCCCACAACCATCGTATGAATGCAACAGAATGAGCAATCCAAACCTTCAAAGATGCATTTATCTCCACATTGGCTACAACGAATAGAGACTTCCCCCTCCAACTTTGGGACAAATTAACCCCACAAGTCATTACCACACTTAATACGATGCGTGCTTCTTGTATAGATCCAAAAAAGTCAGCCCACGAAGTCTTGTATGGACCGTACAATTGGAATAGGTATCCTCTTGCGCCCTTGGGATGCAAAGTGGTGGTATACAAGGATGGAGATACGCGGGGATCATGGGCATCACGAGGTGTCAATGGATGGTACTTAGGTCCGTCGATGGACCATTACAGATGTGATATATATTACATACCTGAGACGAGGGGTTATATAGTATCTGGATTGATGGAACTCTTCCCACAGCAATGTCAGTTGCCGGACATGACCCCCCACCAGCACTTTTGGGCTCTCACAGAAGAATAGATGGCAGACGTTGCCCAACATAGCTCGACCCCTAGAGGTTGGTGTGCACTCCGGCTCCTCCAGGATCATATAACAGGATTACTCAACCCTCTGCCTACTGCCGATGAACAACAAAGGGTGAGCAATGCTTTGTTATGAGAGGCCCAACAAAGGGTGATCAATAACTCACCAATTTTGATGGTGCTGCGGATCACGGATGCACAGGGCATAATGGAATTGCGTAACCCAACCGCCAAAAGGAAGCTAAAAGATACTCCTCAGGTGCATCGGCAGGTCACACGGAATAACACACCTGGAATTGTTGCGGATACTGTTGCCCCGCCCTCGTACCTCCCACCACCGGACAACACACAACAACATATTATAACATTGCATGCCATCAATGCACTCACAATGTCGGGAAAAGAAAAATGCCAGTGTGCATTTACTCCAATTGTGTTATTATCCACCATTGTCGAAGCCGTGCCTCGACATTATTTTGAGCACCTCGCGTGCCCCATGGTTCATCCGATGATGGGTGAAATGATTTCAAGTTATAAAAAACTAAAAGATAATCCCACGACAGCTGAAACTTGGCAGACTGCGTTTGGGAGAGACTTCGGAGGTATGGTGCAAGGTGATAACAAAACTGGTCAGAGGGGAACTAACGCAATATTCATCATGACCCACGACGAGATCAAACATATCTTGGCTTTAAAGAAAAAAATTACTTATGGCAACCCGGTCGTTGACTATCGCACGCAAAAGGAGGACCCACAGTGGATCAGAATAACAGCGGGTGGCAATCTCATCTCATACAAATCGAGTCCTTTGGTAAGAATGGCCCACTTGGACACAGCTAAGTCACATTGGAACAGCGTGATCAGCACGCCGGGCGGTCATTATATGTGTCTCGACATCAATTTTTTTATCTGACTGCAAAACTCGAATATTTTGAGTACATGTGTATGCCCCTTGACCTTTTCTTGATTTGGATACAGGAGCAATACAACTTGGCAGTGCTAGCATACAATTGTTTTGTCCACCTTGAAAATTGACGAGCAGTCTGGGGCTTACCGCAAGCTGGCATTCTGGCTAACAAACGTTTACGTTGGAAGTTGGTCCCTTTCGGATACTACGAACACGTGAACACGCATGGTCTGTGGTACTACCACAAGACCCGCCCCATTTCATTTACTCTCGTCAATAATGATTTCGGTGTGAAATATATCAATAAGGAAGATGCTGATCATTGAATCACAAGTATCAAATCCACATACATGCTTACCGAGGATTGGACTGGGGACCTTTACTGCGGTATCTCCTTAGATTGGAATTATTCCAATTGGACGGTTGACATCTCCATGCCTGGATATATCAAAAAGAAATTACATGAATACAACCACGTTAGAGGCAAAACGATACAAACGACGCCATACACACCTGCCCCCAAACAATTTGGTTTGGAGGCACAATGCCCTCTTCCGATCGATGCATCTCCCTTACTCGACAAAAAGGGGATACACAGAGTCCAGCAAATCGTGGGGAGCATTTTGTATTATGCTCGTGCTATTGATATGACCGTCCTCATGGCCCTTAGTTTGATTGCAATGGACCAAACAAAGGCAACTGAGAGGACGATGGCTCGTTGTATGCAATTACTTGATTATCTGGCTTACCATTCTGAAGCCAAGGTACGTTTTATGCATCTGACATGATCATGAATATACACTCGGATGCATTGTATTTATCAGAAGGCCGGGCCCAGAGTAGAACGTGCGGACATTTCTTCATGGGTTGGCTCCCACAAGATGGTGCGCCTATCCGACTTAATGGTGCTTTCCACGTGAGCACCAACGTCATCCGGTTTGTTGTGGCATCTGCCGCTGAGGCTGATTTTGGTGCATTATTCCATAATTGCCAAACCGGGATTGTATTCCGTAGCATCCTCGACGACATGGGCCACACCCAGCCTAAAACTCTGGTACATTGTAATAATGCCACTGTGGTTGGCATTGTGAACAGCATGGTAAAAAGACAGTGTTCACGATCAAAGGGAATGAGATTCTTTTGGATTAGTGACAAATGTGCACAGGATATGTACACGCTTCACTGTAATCCTGGCCAGGAAAATCTTGCCGACTACCAAAGCAAGCATCATACGGGTGCTCATCATTCTAAAGTGCGCCGTTGGTATTTGTATGAACCTCAGTGGGTTTGTAGGCCGTGTTCTACAATCATCTATTTATTATAAATATGAAATTGATTTATTCAAAATCTGTTCTCCATGTTTGTTGGAACCCAAGATGGAGGGTACCTACGTAAGGTACCCTTACCTAGAGTTCCACGAATCCAGAGCACTGCGCTAGTGACCTGCGCATCTCCGCATGAATCTCCTGCTACCTGTTACTTACATGTACCACGGATTCCTACGTGGAGTGATCTTCTTAGATCACATATAGGAGTGAGCAGAAGCATGATTCTTCCTCTCGCACCTCGTTGGTTGATGTAGACATAAACTAATTAGAACAACCTTTGTCTAATGATAGTTACTACCTACATTGGGTACCAACATCATTGTATTTCCTGATTAAGTCATCCATGTAATTGCCGTTTCCCTTGATCTCAGTTTTTTTAGGTTTCTTGAATGAAATTGCATTTTTTGACCCATAAAAATTTCTATACAATCATTGGACCCTAGCCCGTATAGTCGATATTTGTGAAAATCAATGAAGCACGTCATGGTTGTCATACTGTTTCCTGATTTGAAGCATAAATGTGTATCACATAGCATGCACTTAATATAGGTCCTCTCTCCACAATACCTGCATGCCGCCAGATGTGTCTTTTTGAAGCTATTGATGTGCTCTTTCAACAGTTCCAAGTCATCAGTGCACAGTCTTGGCCTCTTACCATTTCTCATTTGTTTTTTCTCCTTTTCATACTGTTCGTATGACACCCCGACTGTATTGTCTTTTTCACTTTACTGTTGATCCCTCCTCAATTTTTTCCTCCACGTCTACGTTTGTTCTGTTGGGTAGCTCCATGCATCACCACATCTCCTGGATATCTTTTATTGCAGGCCTTGTACTGCACCATCTGCAATGAAATAGTCTGCTTGAATTGCATGGATGTCACTGCATTTGCTTTCCATTCAGGATCCACACCTCCTTCACTGCATTGTAAATAGAGGTTGTATGCCATACTCATGGCAATTGCCTTTGCATGTCGCATGGGTGCATGCCACCACTTCCACGAACGGTAGTTTATATTGTAATTCAAAAGTGTTTGATCGATCTTGTCAACTGCACTGTATGTCTTTAGGTATGTATCCCTTGCCTCATTCATCTCAATGGCCCACCTCTTCTTATTGTCTCTTCTCTCCCTATTTCTCGCATGCACATACAGTCCCACTTCTGACAATGCGTAGACATAAGATATGTTTGTCCCCCCTGTGGACTGAAAACTACAATGAGTTAGTTTATAAGGCTTTGCTGTAACTGGATTCCCCTTGACATGTTTCACTGCAATGATTGGGTGTTCGAATCTTGCCACCTTGCTTCTCTGATTAACGCTTGCTCCCTTGATGTGGTTGAAGTATTTTTTGTCAATTCCCTTAGGCAAACGGTCACGTCGACAAGTCATTGTTGCCTTCCATCCCCTTTTTCCCAGATAGTTGACTACCTGATCACCGCTGAAGAAATTGTCCATAGTAATATGTGGTTGCTCTTCAAATATTTGCCTCCTCTGATCTTGAGCATCCTGTTTGTTTCCTTTGATCAATGGGTCTACAAGGTCACCAATTCTTTTCACCTCCACTGGACCCATACAAGTCCATCCCTTCACTTCCTGATAGAACTGGTGTCTAGGCATGTATGCATAGACGTATCTATATCTTGCATCCAACAACATAACGTGCTGCCCACCCTTGTCACACTTCTTGTTGACATATCTGTTATGCATGTCTGCATAACTAGAATTCGACCACATTGTTTCATCCTGAGTTGCATCTTTCCCTGCAGTTAGAATGATCAAGTTCATGTTGTGTGTCAATGCATCCCATGATAGCCAATATTTTTGTGTTGGATCATACTTGTCATCATGTCGTCACCTCGTTTGGTCTCCGAGTGGCAACTATTCAATTTAAGGAATGACTTGATGTCTAGCCAACGTAAAATTTCTTGATCGTATGTATTTGATTGATCCTTCATCCATGATTCGGCAATGTTATTGCTCTGATTCTGACATACTATTCCATCCCAAACCACTAGCTCCTCAGCTGTACAGGGATGAAAGTGATGCCCTCTTTTCCCACCGTGGTCTTTGTACCAAATTGCATATAGGTTAGTGAACCTCGCCACAGACTCGTAAAAACCAGTGGTAACCAGATATCCCTGATACGCTACCATACACCATTCTTCCATTTGCTTTTTTGTAAGTCCCATCTTGTTCAAGTATTCCTTGTCTAACTTCATGTCTCTGTCTTCTGGAAATAGGTGTTCCTTAGATGCACCCATTCAATGGTTACTCTTGTTTGGATTTGGATGCGACCACCCTTCATAGAAGAATCCATATCCTTCCAGCTCGCGTTTTCTTTTGGTACTACTGTTGCTCCCAATGGCATTGCATGATGGCAATATTTTTTGGTCTGTTTATTAAACACAGCCTGATATGTATATTGACTCCATCCTCCAGGAATGTCAACCTCAGCAAATGGAGGTTCCCCTTCCTTTTCCTTAACTTTGTCTGGTTTCCAGTTTGGTGGTGCCTGTGGAGGTATCCAATTTGGTGGTGCACCCCACAACATTGAGGTATTATTGTTTGTTATCACAGTTCCACCTTCAATGACAGTGTTGTCATCACATTCTACCTCACACTCAATATGGAATCTGTCCTCATTGTATCGTTCCATCTCCACTTCTACCATGCCATCAATAAAAGACAGTGCAACGTCCAATCCATCACCCTCTGCATCAGAATCTCCCTCACAAGATCCAAAAATGGATCTACAAAACTAAACTGTTACAAATAGTACCATTTACTGCGTCAATAGTACCATTTATTGCATCATTTTCTTATGTGATATGGTAATTGTTTCAAATAGAAACATATATTGTTTCGCTTCAAAAATAAAACACCTAATTGATATAATTAGTCTTAAGTTTTGATCCATTACAAATTTAGTTGCAAGAATAAAAAGTTAATAGTATCAGTTACGCTACAATGTTCAACAATTTACTATTATTATTTTAATAATTGTACCACTAGTAGTTACAATTTAATGTCACACTACTCGATACTACCCCCACAATTGTACTACTAGTTATTATGGCGGAATTCCTTACTGAACCCAATTTTTTTTAGTAATGATGTAAGAAGTAAGTTGTAGCAATAAGTACCATATTTGCTTGCATTATTATCTAGCAAAATGCATCTCACCACTTCCCCCACTATTCCACCACATCGACATCGACGCAATTGTGGTCGCCCCTTCCGGTGCCAAAGTCTCCATCAAATTTTGCAATCTCTCCCTCCCACTCAACGCAACAAATACCAATGACTCCATGCGTGGTTCAAGCTCAGCACACTCGATCATCTCCCGTCGTCACGTCCAGTCCGTTTAAGCCAAGCTCTTGACAAACACAATGCTCTTGAAAAACCCGACGCTGTTGACAAACACGGTGCTCTTGACAAACGGTCCTCTCTGGACAACAATGATGGCAACACTCCATACAATTGGGATGATTTTGACTACGAGGCCGACAACGGTGACGATTGCGACGACGACGACGAATCACCAGTCCCTGCCCAACTATTGGGTCCATGTTTTTTTGAAGTCTAGTTCTACCACCTCTTTCTGTACTCAGTGCACTGCTGCTGCCTATCTGGACGTCAAATCGCCAAAAGTCCTTCACCGGAGAGCGCAATGTGCCAATAAGAAGCACTTAAAAACCCAAGAACTGCTATGAGAAGCCGTTGTACAACCCGATCAATTGTCATTGACATGCAACAAGATTGATTTTGAGATTATAGTTTTTGACGGTGATGATACCACCTCACCCCAAATAAAACCACCAGATGGAAAACAGTTGAAATGTATTTCCATTAGAATGTTACACATTGAAGATGAGACTAGGCTAAAAATAGGTTTGGCTTTTCCAAAGTTGGATGGCATGTATCCCTGTATTTGATTGCCCCATCAACTGTTGCTGGGAATAATTGCTGAGTTTGGTTTAGAAAAAATTACTGTATCACTGACTGCCTTCAAAATACTCTGACATACTGCGCTGGGTTGTGGCAATTTATCCCGTGTCTTCACCGACTATGGGAAGCATGTTACTTATGCCTGTGTTGGTCCTCAGCCCTCCCAAAACTTAAACACTGTTCAGAGTCATCCTCCCTGTATGCAAGCTGCACCTGATTCACATTGGATGACACTGGTGTGGATGATGAAACGTGCTGAAAGTAGCTTTCACCTCGTTGCCAATCATTTGGTATTGAGTCATTTGATTCTTGCCAAGAAATTGGTTCCATTCGAGACATTTACAATGGCAAGACCAGATAATCCTTTGACACTCAATGCTCAGTTTTTTGGAGGTGGCCGAATGTTTTTCTTCATTGCCACACTGATGCTGATTTCACGATGAGTATAATTCAGGTGTTCCTCAAGGGAAATGTCAATATTTGTTCAACGATGAGGTTGTTGTATATTTTTGTTTTCCTGCGATTGGTGTCGCCGCCCCCCTATGTCCCGGAGATTACCTATTGTTCAATGCTCGCATACCTCATTGTACTTCTTCTAGATGCAAAGTTGAAGAAGAGATATTGGTCACATCAACTTACTTGAAAATGGCGTATGAATAACAATGATCTTCCATTAACTGACGAACAGGCTAGGATCATAGAAAAGTTCAACTCTAAAAGATAAGTTACAAAATATGTAATGTTTTTGGACAGTTCCTTTTTAGGCCAACTTAATTCTATTACTGAAGTATCTACTCCACTTTATCCTTGGCAATACAACCAAGTAGGATGTACCATCCCCTCCATAATCAGGTATAACACATAACAGATGTACCAACGATGATAAAGGTACAGTCACTGGAGAAATTTCATCGTTCATCCCGAGAACGACCTTAGACAGGAAGGGTTTCTCAACACTAGACCAAAGTAGTGGTCTCTCCATACACTGAATTACTGCCTTAGTTGTTTTATCAAATTAAAAAAAATAAAATTGGAAGGATAGATGCGCTCGAATAAAATGCATTTTTTTCTTCTGAAAGTTTTCAATTTTTTCGAACTGATTTTTTGCCCAATTTTTTTTAAACGTAACTTTCGGTAAGTGTGGCAAAGTGTGAGAAAAAGTGTGAGGAAACCCTAGCAAGATATGAACTGTCGTGAAGTTTACGCACGAAGAACTAGGTACGCGAAGTGTGATCACAAATTTATCGCCAACTGACAAGACCCACTGGGTGACTTGAGACAGCCAGAGCAACCCTTGCGCCCAGCATGTCCGACAAGAACGCGTACAATAGGGCTATGGCATTTCTCAACACCTCATACAATCGTCATCCATGTCAAGGAATGACGTACAACTAGGCAACCTAAGTTGCAGCGGCAAATGCTGCCATTGTGCCATTTCCACTAGGGCAATGAGAACAAAAACAATGATGTAAATGACGACAAAAAAGAGCTGTCGCCACGAGGGCAACAAGAATGAAAATGACAATGAATATGACGATGAAAATGACAACAAGATCAACAACAACATTGGGGGACGGGGCTGGGGTCAGACGTCGGACAACTACAACGTATCAAACAAGTCGGGAGGTTGGACAAAAACGACAATCATTTGCAAAAAGGGGGCATCGCCTCCTCATCGTTGTCATGGGGGACAAAGGAGGGGTGAGGTCCCCTCGTCATTGTCATCAATGTCGAGCCACATAGTCGACAATATGGCACAGAGAGGGTGGCCGGAAGACAACGACTACAATTGCAGGATAAGAGGTCACGTCATTGTTGTGTCGTTGAGATGTGCAGGCAAAGACTCAGGAAAGGGGAATGATGACAATGTCAATGAGGTTGATTGCAGGGGAAGGGGGTTTTTGTTGTTGTTTTTGTCTCCAACACTGGTTTACAATCATCCCCCCTCTCCCGGGTGGAGAAGACGAAGGAGAGCAGTGCGCATGTGTTGGAGATGGAGGGACTCAACAATCAACATACTAGAAGTAAACTAATTGATTTCATTTTGGTTTAGTTTTTACCACCTCCAAACTCGATCGTCCCCAAAAAACGATGGTATCACCATTCATCCGCAGTTTCCCTTTCATCAAATCTCCTTAACTAATTCTTCATCATCGCCCCCACATATTTTTGGTGGCTTTTGTCATCTGTGGGCCGCCTAAAGCAAAAAGGTATTTTATTTGCTAAATAAATTTTCACCTAAGTCGCTGCCCTAAAAGATGTGAAAACATCACCCCCCTATGTTCCACCATGGTAGCTTCTCGCTTCATATACCCCCCCCACCACCGACACTATCTTTTGTTTGTTTTTGTTGCCTCTCTTGTCGGCCGAGATGAGGCAGCAACATCTTACCCACACGTTCCACCCCATTCGCATCTCCTCTTCATCCCCTCCCCGATAGACCCTCATGACATTTGTTTGGTTGTTGCTTCTTCAAAACAAAGGCAGCCACATATTCACAAGCCCCCGTCCCCAACTCTCATTTTCAATGGGTCATGTTTGAGCGCACAAAACAAGTGGACGGATAGTGGTGAGAACAAGCCCGCGCCACCTAGCGCTTGCATCAGACTCATGTGGAGGTTTGGCGCCATGATTTGGGGCCATGGAAGATGATTCCATGGAGAGAGATGGCTAGTCCACTGCGCCATCTTGTGTTGTGGTCATGTGTGTTGCGGGGGGAGATTTAGCGACACCAGGTGAGATTGCACATACATTTGTGCCATACAAATTTAGGGGGACAGTTTGTCCCCTGAAATTGATGCGGAAGTGATTGGTCGTTGATTGCACGACGACCTTCCCAAAGATGGCCAAGCAGTTTTGGGGAAATACTGCGTGGTGAATACAAGTCAGGAGGGAGGGGGGTGCGTGAGTGTGTGCATGCGAGAGGGGGCACGAGGAGCTTGGCGACAAGGGTCCGTCTCAGTCTCATGCTCATCACAGGTCTCTTCAGTTGCTTTGGCTTTGGTGATAAATTTGCAATCACACTTTCCCGCGACTCTCACACTTTCCCCCGGGAACCGTAAAGTTACACAAGGTTGAGGAAATGTGAGATTTACTCAGAAAAGTTGGCACAAGTGTCCCGCCAAAAATTTAACACACATACGTGTGTGTGAAACAAAAGTGACCAGAATAGTATCTGTCTGAAAAAATCAAGAATTCAATACAGTTGTACTACATATAGCGGAACCCCCTGTGTACTTGCCACAGGCCCCTTTCCCAAACTATAGATGCAGCACAATGGGTAGGGAGTGAAAATCTAAATCTGAAAAAGAGTCTTAAAATGGTCGTGAATTTGTTAGACAAGCACAGAACGACAGAACGATAGAAGCACAGAACGACAGAACGACAGAACGACAGAACGACAGAACGACAGAACGATATGTTAAACAAGCTAGCCTACGAGAGCTAGCGCAGCGAATTTTAGCGAGAGGGAAAATTTAAATTATTCCCCAGAAGGTTTACGAAGAGACTAGAATTAGCTTTTCACTCATAATTCAGTAATCACCTATTTATTACAAGTATTCTTAGTCACTGTTTAGCAGTGATTACTGAACACATCACTAAAGCGGAAGCATATTCAACCAAAAATGGGAGTGCGAGCAGACATTCGTGAAGAAGTTAGGAAGGAAACGGTTACCAAAATTCATGGACAACCGACGAATCAAGACTTGACAATCCTCGAAAAAGAACTAATTGCGATTCTAGCCAACATTCCGACAACACTCGGCGGAGGAAACCATGGCCATGCAGGCATCATTATGGATCCAGCCAGATATATACTCATCGCGGGAGTCCCTTTCAACAACCCAGCCAATCCCGGTAATTATCCTGCAAATGTCCCAGGAAATGCGGCAGCAGGAGTTAGGGCAAAAGCGGAAGCAGAGCACAAGGAACAAGTGAGGGAGTACGAAACATTTCAAGGAGTTGCACAAGCAACAAAAGACATCATTCTCGAAGCGGTGGATAATGAATACTTACTCGAAATCGAGGATGAGATCTTAGGATTTTTAAACCAGACACCAACCGACATGCTGACCCATCTTCGAAACCGTGGAGGAGCTTTTGACTTTGCTGATACGAAAACACTGTTAGCAGAACGAGATGGAGAATGGGACGCAAGTGAGGTTCCACAACTCTATTTCAATCGTGTTGAAAAGGCAATCCAAGGACTTACCAGAGCTGGAATAAACTCTGACCTCAACGAGAGAAGGGACATGGCATTATATTATTTGAAAGCGTCTGGAGAATTTGATGCAGCTGTCAGAGAGTGGGAGAACAGACCAATTGGTCAAAAGACATGGCAAAACATCAAAACTTTTATCTCAGCAGAGCATGCAAAAGAAAACAAACAAAACAAACTCACCGCAAAGAATTTCAAAGCCAACATGATCGAAGAGCAAGCAGAAGCGACGGAAGAACTCATCGCGGCGCTCACAGAAAAACACACGAAACAGATGGAAACTTTCATCAAGAGCACCACAGACGCGATGAAGGAGATGATGTCACTCATTAAAAATGACAAGAAGGAACCAAACGGTCAATCGAATGACGAAAAGAAGAAGAAACGAGAAGAAAGGCGCAAGAAATACAATGACGCACCTGTCTGTAAACATTGCAGCAAAAAACACCCAACCAAAAAGGAGGATGAGTGCTGGGAGCTTGAGAAAAATAAAGACACACGACCAACTAACTGGACGTCAACCAAGAACAGTTGACGGTGTGCGGGGCCAACAGAAGTTGAGATGTGGCAACCAGGAAAAGTGATATCAAGTAAAATAAAAACGAATCACACATACCTGGCCACTCTAAACTACTGGGCTCCACTCGATGAAGAAACAGAAGTAGAAGAACAACCAGAGAAAATTAATATAATGCGAAAATCAATCGCAAAAACAAATGGGAACAAATGGACGCGTCGCATCGAAAGGAGACGAACAATGAAGTTAGTAATCGATTCGGGTGCAACGTCACACTTTGTACCAGAAGAAATGGATTTACCAAAGAAAGGGAAATCAAACAAAGAAGTGTACTTACCTGACAACTCCAAACTTCAAGCAACATACAGAACAGAACTCCCACTTGAACAATTAAGTATGAAGGCAAGAGAAGCAGATATCCTCCCTGGATTGAAGACACCACTTGTCAGCGTCAACAAGATGGCCGAAGAAGGATACACGACCATTTTTCATCCGGGAGAAGAAGGAGTAACTGTGCATAAACAAGGCACAGTCTCTATAACTACAACAGAACCACCCGTTCTCCAAGGGTGCAAAAAGAAAGGAGCAACATTATGGACAATATCAGCAGATGATGATACCAAAAAAGAAAGAGTGAACAAAGTGTACGACTTACCGTCGATCAATCAAACCGTACGATACCTCCATGCGGCTGCAGGCTTCCCAACGAAAGAGTCGTGGCTCAAAGCAATAAAAGCAGGCAATTTCAACACATGGCCAACTATAACATCAAGTACAGTTCGACGCCATTTCCCAGAATCCGATGAGACACAACAGGGACACATGAAACGTCAACGACAAGGGGTACGATCAACAAGAGTACGAGAAGAAACAGATACGAACATACCTGCCATTCCAAAAGTCAAAGACATCTACATAAAAGTGCACAATGCGACCGAAACGATGCACACCGACCAGACAGGACG
>JALLBA010000462.1:0-18016 GCA_036939675.1 Cyclostephanos invisitatus
GACAAATCAAAAAAAGGGGCGACGGCCAGAAATGCCTTGGCAAATAATAGGAATGTCTCGCCATGTCAAATTAGCACTAAAACCAACGACATCCGAACACCTCGCGAAGGAAAAAAGATGATGATGTCGGACTAATATCCAGGGGGGATGAATGATGTGCCTCTTTTCACAGAACCCATAATGGCACGATAGAATCCAGTAGTACCATCGTGTAGGAGTGTATTCTCGCCAAATTTAGACGAGAGATCGAGTCGGATTTCCATCGGACGGCGGCCGGGCGGGGTGGACGTGCGAGGCAGTTACGTAGTTTTCGTCGTCAAAGAATATGAATGACGACGACCGCGCCCCATCATCCCGCGTACGTCCATGTCAACGTCGTGTCTCGTTCGCCAAGTCGAACGACGCGGACGACGGGACGAATGCGACGTCAATCCCATCATCGTCCCGCACGCTTCCTCATCCCCCCCAACGCGCGGTCGGTCGACGTTCGTTGGTAATCATCGACGATCACGACAGCTACGTTGCATGTCCGTCCTCCGCATTAGTACCAAACGACAACGACGACGGCGGCGAATCATCGTCCGATACTAATATCTATGTAGAACCGACTACGAAGACGGCTACCGCGCAATTGGCGTCTTCCGTCCCGCGCAATTGCGACGATGATGCGGGGGGGGCGAGAGAGGGGGGGAAGGACGACGACGATGACTTCGTCGATGATATTGCCCCACCGATTGAGAATGTTCGACGTCACGGCGGCGGCGGTGGCGATGATCATCCTCGCGTCTCGTTCGTAAAGTCGAACGTGGACGACACGATGAATGCGCGATGCACGACGGAGGATGATGTCGGCATCGCCCATACCGCGGTGTCGGCATCTGAGGGGACGATGAATTTCAGGGGCATCCAAATTTGCCTATTTTTATTGGAACTTTCGCTCGCCGTTGCCATCGCCGCGTCGTTATTTGCCCTACTGAATATACTATCTCACGGCTCGTCTTGGATATTTTCGACCCTGGCGATCGGGTGGATAGTCAAGATGACCTTTCTGTTCCTGCAATCGTTGATGCACACAACGGCATACGAGGGAGGCAATCGAGACGAGGATGTCGTGGACGAGGATGAAATCGACAGCATGAGGTTATTCGAATCGATGCACGAGAGGAGGGCACAATCCAAGCTTGGGAGCGAGAATGGAGCGAGCGGTGCATCAATCGAAGATGCGGTCGAAGCTCGGGAACCTAGCGGTAATAATGACCCAACGACCACGAGAGAAATTCCACGCGCGGAGAAATATCTCATGAACATTTTGGTAGAAGAAGGGAAAACGCCGCCTTCCGCTATTTCATTTCCATTATTTGCGGTCCTGGCATCGGTACTATTGCAGGTTGCCGTTCGAATTATCGTTGTGGTTCAAAATTTCAGAAGATCCCTACTATGGAGGAGACGGCAGCTGGCACGAGGAGGCCTGATTCGGTTTTCTGGCATTCCTTTGACGATTGGTAGGAGCATGTTCACTAGCGGTTGCTCATTCCGCATATTTTACTTTCTAAACAGATTGCTAAAGAGCCATGTGCACGATGATATACAGCATGCTAGCAGCTCTGAGGTGCACCCTGATAACAGTCCGATTTCATTGAATGCTATTTCACTCGACCGCCTATCAATATGCACGTCACAACTAGTGGTAAATCCAATTAGTCAATTATCATGGTTTGGAATACGGTTGCAAGGCATTGATATTGGCGCGACACTTATGTTAAAGAGAAAATCGAGAAGAGTTGGGGAGGTATCAACGAGCAAATACCTGCAGTCTGTATCTCTTCGGCTTCAAGTCAATGCCATTGAAGTTGGAGTCTTTCCATTTTTCTTTGATTGGTGCAGAGGGAGTGGCATACAGTTGAGCGCGAGGGTTTCCTTCAATGCTGACGCCTTCGATTCGCCAGGATATGGCAAACATTCAACCTTGTCGGGTTTTGATCTATGTGGGACTTTAGGTCATGTTTTCACTTGCCGTGCTCCGGAGGTAGAGCAAGCAAAATCAAGAGACAGAGCGTTTTCTTGGGATAAGATGCATTCTACGCTTCTCTTGCGGGTGCGGAATGAGATTGAAAGTGGCTGTGATGGGGGGTATGGGCGAAATTCGCGGAGACTAATCGCGACTTCAATAAAGTTTCCATCTGGCTTCATTCTTATTCATGACTCACAAGAGGGAAACATCCTGATGAAATCGTCTCCTCTTTTGAGGCGTATCCACATGAATTTACGAGGTCAACTTTCTCTGGGAATCAACATGGAAAATGTCGCTACAATTCTATCATTACTTAACGAAACACCAAGCCCTCCCATGAAGAATTTCCCAGCAACCGATCAAAACGCATCCAAAGGCGAAACGAAGAAAAAAAAATTATTGCATATTGTTGAGTTAAAGACTGTGATCAGAATGCACTTATTTACTTTCGTATCCAAAGCTCGGCTCAAGAACGATAGAGTTTCCCTGGATGTCATCTCCCTCGGAACGCCTAATCTTTCCTTATGTTTGAGGAACAATGCTGAATCATTACCCGTTTCAACGGGCGATTATACACAATGCGATGCCATACATCCATGCGATGTTCCATATTCATTCCTGGAGGCAATTGTAAACGACATAAGTCTTAATCATGATGTGCTTTGTGGTGATCAACTTGATTGCAGCATTAGAGAGAATGATCTTGTTCGTCTAAATCGACTTCAAGTTAAAACAGGCGTAATCCTTGATCATTGCCACAAGAGCGATGAACCGAAATGTACAATTATAGATCTGGGAGGAATATTTGTAAGGGCCGACGGAGAAGATGTACAAAAGTTGGCGTGCACGATGAAGGCATTAGAGGATACAAAACTTGCAGCTGCAAAGCTTCAAAGCAGAGTAAAAGAGATGAAACAAGCTGTTTCGACTAAAGCCGAAAACAAAGAGAGTCAGTACTTTGATGCTAAAAAAGGAAGTGGGAAAACGGCACGAGATGCTCTCAGCTGTATCAAATTCTCATGCAGACTTGTAGATGTAATCGTGGAGCTTCTTGTGTTGCCTGAAATTGTGAACGATAGTGATGTAACAAGCGACGAGAAAGTTCGCGTGGCGTTGTTGCAGATGGATACAAACGTCACAATTTTGAGAAATGGAGGCAACAACAACGAGGAGTCATGCGACTTAGATTACTCAAACTTTGATGTCAATATCCCTGACCAACTATTTGATATTGGGGTGAAGAAATGTGCTCAGCATCATCTTTTCGACGCTTCAGTCGCTCGTATTGAAGGATCGGTGACATTTCTGCCTCATCTCACGTTGCCAGTTATACACGAAGCTTCACCAGGAGTCGATGAAAATACAACAAGCGGATGCAGTCAGGAAGTTACATTTTATGTCAAAATGTCAAAGGTCTCACTGAAATCGTCAATTCCGTCAAAATCTCGTTTGAATAATGAGAGGTCTTTTTTCATATCAAAGGTCATAAGCGTTGCTTTTGATGCTCTGAATATCTGTGAGCGGTTTAGTCAAAGGTTTGAGCCAGGTCCCTCCTTATTATCCATTCCTGTGCATGAGTTTTTCTTTCAACCTGACTGCGTCGAATCCGAAACGACAGGTTTGCCCATGGCGCGAACATACGCCCTTTACGTGGTAGCCGATCTCGTGAAGATATTGCAATGCAATGGAAGTTTTTGTATGACAGAAATAATGAGTGTCGCGACCGGAGAAAGGACGGAAATCGTTTTGGTTCACTTCAACAGGGGATTAGAAGACTTTGAATTCGTCTGGTCGCCGATTTTACTATGGTTTGGAGTCTCATGTAAATACCGCATCCAACGAGCTTTGGCTTGTATTCGAATGCCCGGTTCTAAGAAAGGCCCGTCAATGAGAACTTGCATCTCACACAAGACAAATATTCGTATTGGCGTCGATTCCAATCTCAGGGCGTATGTACATGCGTATGTCGGTGTCAAGTCATACATGTGCGCAGTTATTGAAGGTGGATCCACGATGAATATTTCAACAACTAAGTATTCTTCATCCTCTAGTACATCTCCGAAAGAAACGACAAAACCAGATGTATTTTTTGAAGCAAAGCGGATAAAAGTTCATTTCAATGACAGTTCATCAAACCCGATATTCGTTATCGAGGGGATTTCTCTGCAGAACTATCACATGAGGGCGCGGGACAATGAGATCTATGAATATTCGAGGGAAAAAAACAGGTTTGTTGATTCATATGACGACGAACTTGTAAGAGATCATGCCGGGCATCCAACGAAGGAGATTTTCGAGTTAAGAGTGGAAAGCAGCGTTAAGGTACAGTTCCCTCCGGCGCTCCATTTTGGACAAATTATCGAAGACATGACTTTGCTCCCCAAGGCATTATTCAACGGTCTCAATCGATTAAAAGTAGACAGCAAAAAGCACCAACTCATGTCTATCAAATGCACGATTCCGCTCTTAGACATATCATTGATGGATTTTGATCCAGCCTCTAATCAATCAGCGGGTACAAGCATTCTAAGAGAAGAATGCCGGATCCTTTTTGAAGCTTCAGAAGTTTCGATAGAACGAAATCAACCCCCGTCATTTCTACAAGGAAAAATCAACTCACTCGATGAAGATGACTCCTCAACTCACTTGTATGGCCAACAAATCCAAGGTGGTTTTGTCCGCCTTGCTGTGAAACATGTAATGTGTATGATTTATCCACCAAGCTTGGCGAATCCTTTGCTGCGAATTAATGATTTTGCTTTCAATGGATATTTCTATTTGTCAGCGCTAAGCCCAACTACACCAGGAGTTCAAGCAGGCAAGACAGTTGCGGCATTACTTTTGTGCCATCATAATCATTCGACCGGCAATTGTCTTTCTGCACACCAATATCGACAGTGCCGTTGCTGCTATGGTGTTTCTTTGCATTCTACAGGAATACCTGTCAAGTTGTATGTTGACGGTCGAGTCATGTGTGGTGGGTTAAATCTTATGTTCGGTTCTGTTTTGAGTGTTTTCATTCCAAGATTGATGGATCGCGTTCAACTATTGCTGCCACCCAAATCCGAGCCCGATGACGGAGCTGCACCGAAAATCACTTGGTGGGACAATGCTAGGTTTTTCATTCATGGCTGTATATCTATATCAGCAGATGAGGTCTCGTTTCGATGGTTGCTTGATTCGCACACTCTGTGGGAACGCTCGATCATGTTCAATTGCCAACAATTCGAAATGCGCCACTCTGTTGGATTATTCAGCGTCGAGACGAGTGATATATCTGTGTCAATACCGGGGTCTGCGTATGACATGTCTGTTCATCCGAGTGCACGGGACAAGAATCCAGAAGCAGAGTCGGTAGTCAGTAGGGAAAGACACCCGTTACTATACGTTCCGAAACTAAAGGCACAGATACAAATATCTTGGGAGATGCTCCATCCGGGAGGAAATTGCCATAAACACCATTCGGTCTATATGAAAAACGAGGGCCGTGAGGATTTGAGAAAAGGTGACAAATTTGCTCCATTTCGCACTGGTGGTGTCAATGTACAACTTTGTATTGATCTTCCAGGAAGTGGTTGCATTGGTGCCGATAACTGGGTGGCTTTGCGAGTTGACGTTCTTCCGTGGTTTACCCATGTAAGCTCCCCCTCGAAAATTTCCTCCCAAACTAATGAGAATGATTCAGATTCGTTCCCCACTCTTCGGAGCGTTGTCGTGGAAGCTTGTGTAAAAAACATGAAAATGGCTACTTGGTTTGAAAACGAGGAGGACGTTGATGGCCTATGCCTAATCGTTAAGGCAGTGAGATATAATGCATCTCGTGATGGGGGAAAAGAAATCGTCATTGAAGGACCTGCAAAAGCAGCCCTATTGGATGTTAGTGAGTTCAAACATGTACTAAATGCAGCCGGATACATTCAAGAAAGAAAACAAATGTTAGATCCAGATCAGATGATATCTGAATTCGGGGTAGTCGGGAGTTGGAGTAATGAAGTGAACGAGAATTCGACTCAACCAGCATCGTTTCGCGGCGAAGACTTCGAGTCTCCGCTCTTTTTGAAGTTGCCCTTTTTGAAACTGCAGGAGCTGTCGAATAATATTGGCGAGCTTGACTACGTTGTCGTCATGAGCCAGATCGATATATGCAATCAATCATTGGCGGAAATTCTTGCCGTTCCTTCAGAAATACGCAGAACAACTATGCAGAGAAGAAAAAGCCTGACCTTCAGTGGTATAGATAGGACTACCTGGTCCGTATTGGTCGCTCGCTGTCGATTACTATGGACAATAGAGATACGAGATTCTATCATGGGCATTTCTAATGACTTGATTTACACCATTGGGTTTATGAATAGCCAACGTCGTCAGTTGCATGTGACAAACAAGGAGAAACTTGAACAGGAACATATTGCAGAAGGATCCTGTGAGGTTTCTTCAGCTTTCGTCGGGGAAGGGATGGACACTTACCAACGTGATTCAAACGACAGTCGATTAGAATACTTGCTAGGAGAAAGTTTCGGTGCAGAGCAGATTCACGATGTAATTGTTGATGAAACGAAAGGAGGGAACTCAACTCTCCCAACTCTCGACGTCCATTTCTCCAATCCACAAGTACAACTGCATAGCATTGCCACTGGAGGAAGTATATTATTGGCAATGGAACAAGCCCAAGTTGAAGCTCGTAAATTCATTCACTTTACAGTTACAAATTCAAGGAGCAAAAGAAAAGTGTCTCCCACTGACTTGCTCAGAAAAACAGGTAGGTGTCTTTGTGATAGCTGTCGGCCAACCCACCACTGTAAGGACTTACGCACATTCTCGCTTTATCATCTTGTTCATTGAAATAGAGCACACATACACTTTGAAAACCATGGAAGCATACTCACTGAGCACGCGAGTCGATGTTAATCGTGGGCTGCCATGGCTTGAAGTGTGCTCCCCAGAAGATGATGGTTCCACAAAACGTCACACTTATCCATCACACCTCCAATTCCACGAACCTTTGTCGTTTTCCAAGAATGGACTTCTTTCTCCAATCCTTGATAAATTCACCTTTCAATCAACACAAATTTTCCATCGATCGCCCCACCATTATTCTACCCATGAGCTTCTCCACTTCATTGATCAAGGGCTGGTTGTTGGTCAGGATGAAGCTGCTGTTGACTCAATTGAATTGCTTATTGATCTTCTTAATTTCAACCTTGACAGGTTAGAAGATGACTGTTTACATGTATATCGCCCATCATTCTTATTCACACCCTCTTTCTCTCTTCATGACACTTGATATTTGAAAAATGACCTACAGTTATCAATTCAACACTACTCTCGATGTCCTAAGAAATGTTTTGCTGGACGTACCAAAGCCCCATCAGAGACATCAAAGTGCAGTTCAAATCGATACTTCAACCAAGTGTTCGGGGGGCATCAGTAGTGTGGCTGCGATGAAGATGGAGCAAATCTTAACCGGTGATGTAAAATACCGCGACAAGAAAGGTCGTCAAATGCTGCGTACAGCCGCAATGAATTTGCTGCGCGAACTTGAAGACAGAATCGCGCTGGAAGGAAGCGAAGTCTTTCGGCGGATAAGTTATACTCTAGGCAAACTGCAATGGAGCATGCAAAGTCAAGATTCGATCGAAGATGTTCAAATTTCGTTAACTGGGTTTTATGGCCAGCATGATTACTCCAAGAATGGCTCAACCGTCTCACAGTTTTCTCTAGAGGATTTACGGTATGTTCAATGGATAGCTTTCAAGTGAGCTCATTTTCTTCTCTGCATTAAACATGTTTACGTCCTTGGCACATAACAAATACAGCGTATCTTCTTCAAAGCCCGGTCCTGATTCTATTGCGTTCTTGGATCCAACAAGTGTAATGAAATCGGTGTTGGGCAATGAGAGAAGTGCATGCGATCGATGTGGGTTGTGTTTTGACCATTCGAATAACAACTTAAAGTCTTGTGAGTTTCACTTTGGAAAGTACGACAATGGGGTATGGTCGTGTTGCAAATCAAAAAATGCTAATGCTCCTGGCTGTAAGTCGGGACCGCATTCTGGGAAGGAACGAGCTGCAGTTATCCGAGTCGAATCTTTACCTCAAATTGTTGATGGATTATCGCTGTATTCACATTTCGAGGTGAATTTGTTTCCGGGAATTCCACACACGTTGGTGATTCAGATTTCAAAGAGCATGTCACGTCTTCTCATGTCATATTTCCTCGTTGATGAGGACAACGATGAGGAATTTGATGCCTTGTCAACATTCAGTGAATCGACAGGATCAACTGAAATATCAGTTCAATCAGATTTCTTCCAAAAGTCAAATATAAGAAGAAAGGTATCAAAATCACAAGGAGCGCCTCCATCTGGAAATCAATGTATTCCTGAATCGGGCACTACTGAACTTGAAAACATGTCATCTGAGTTGAAGTCACCGGCGAAAGAACTTGTTCTGTTTAAGGTATGGCGGGTTGGGTATGTAGATGTTAACATCTCGGTTGGCGGTTTCAAAAGGCTTCCGCGAGCATCATCCTTAGATATATGTGTTCCTGCATATTCGAAAGCATATGAGATAGGTACCTGGCAATATCATGGCAAAAAGTATTTGACCCATCTTGTGCGTGAAGTCTTAAAAAGTGGCGCAAGCAGCGGGCTTGACAAATTTCGTCGAAAAGTGATGGGTGGTTCTTCGACTGCTTCCACTCGAAATGAGTCCATTTCAGAATCTCCTAACTCGAGTCCTCCCCACCTGCCTCCTGTGTTGGATTCCAGCGCATCAGACTTTGGATCTTTCATAGTTAAGAATTTGTTTCGTCCAATGGGAGCGGCAGATATTTTGGGCACCGTTCCTCAACCCAAGAAGAAAAAGAAATTATTCGACCGGTAGAAAACTGTGGTAAATGTTGAGCATCAAAAGCAGGTGATGTTTGGTATATTAAGCTATTTTAGATGTACAGTTAACACTCGTTTGTGGTGTTAAATGCCTTGTAATACACTTTCCCCACCCCACCTTTGAAGTACCCCTTCCAACAACATTTGTTGGCCTGTTTGATTCATTATACTTACAACACCCTACACCTTGCTCACTACCTTGATTTTCGAAAACATCCTGCATCCTCTGGTCCAAATAGTGAGAGAATCACTGTGATGATGTTGAGCCATCCTCATCTAGGTCCACTGCCCAAGGTGTGAGTGAGCTATCTTCAGCATCTCCCTTATCTTCTTCATTGCTGCAACACGGTTCCACCTCCCCTGCTGGATCCAGGAGAGTCCAGTAGCTTGAATATTCTTCACCTGAATAAAATCCTTTGTTGTAGGTTTGATACACACAACCTGTTGATATTGTTATACCTATGTTATACGTGATTTGCGTGATTTGAACCTGGGTCAATACCTTTGTTATACCTTTGTTATAACCACTCAGCCAATACACGTATATTGGCTGAGTGGTTATAACATAGGTATAACAAAAGTATATTTCTCCTATAACATAGGTATAACAAAGGTATTGACCCAGGTTCAAATCCCGCCTGTAGTTCAAACCCCAGAACATGTAAATCACGTTACTGCTAACGCTTCCCATATGGCGTTGCACACTACCATGGTAGAAGCACTGGGTATGTAGCGACACAAGATTGCACACCAATGTACCATGGTAGAAGTGCTTGGAATGTAGACTCTTCTGGATTGCCCTTGGTGAAGATACTCATGGTAAAATTGTCCAATTGGGCTATTTCACCTTGAGACTATCTGATATTTCCTTAGTCTTCAGTAGATTGTTAGGAGGGACATATTGGAATGGTGGACAAATCACCAGCTTCCTTTTCTCGCACTTGGAGTCCTTTAACCCCTCGGGCGCCTTAGTAGAAGATGTGTTCATTCTTACATGAAGATAGAGCTTGGTCCCAATGATCAGCCTCTTGTACGACGACTTCGGCGGAACTCATAGATATCAATTTGCCAACAGATTGGGCGGTAACTCCGAGGAAATTGAATTTTGTGACTCTTGATACCGGTTCTGCACGTACATTGGACAAAAGACCCTTGGCGGACGAAAAAAAATCGGCTTCCTGAAAACGCACTGCTCGCGAAGGTACGAGGCAGGGTTTTGTATACAATAGTGTCCTAAGCGTCTTGCTATCGGAAGAAGTAGAATTTAACAAAGGCTTCTGCTGTAGAGAGGAAGCATGGATGTTAAAGAAATTCCGAAATGAAAATTATGAGCGATTTTAAATGATTTAAATGAGGTCTCAACCAACAATGAGGACGTTGTGCTCATGTAGAATCCTACGTGATCTTGTAATGTGCATGTGTATTTTCAGAAGGTGTCAACTGAAAGATCCAATTTGAGTATGAAGAGTCAGCATAAGTGATTGGAGAAGAATTATGTCATTATTAATCCGAACACGTACATTCTCATACGTTTGCACTGATTCCAACAAGATACTTTTAGTAACTGGTGAATCATCGCTCTGGTTGATGGGTCCAATCTCTCTATATACGAGAGTCGGTACAAAGTGATGGGCGTATCTTTTCCATCACCTTTGGAATGCTGTGGCGCGCAAGCCTTTGAAAGTCCGGGCAACTGTCTGTCACCTGCATACATCAGCGATAGGCTATTTCACGAATTACTGCATTTAGCAAGATAGTTTCCCCGCCACTATGCCATGGCCTATGACAGAGATGAAATGTTAATAGAATATGCTTCACTAAACACAATTTTCAATAAGGATATTTTTCTCCAGAAACATGCAGGCTTCACAAATCTAGAATAAAATATCTTATCTAGTATCATACAAATATCGTGTCCTGCCTCCAGATTGCATCCACTACATCTATGATTAGGTTTTCCACCATTTGCATATGTGACGAGGCCAGTCCCTAACAATGAGATGTGATGCCAAAGTCAAGAACACAAGAGATAATGTACGAGACAAGGCAATGACTACAGGATGGGGTATTTCATTCAGTAAATAAATTAACAATGGCAGTGCTGTGTATGGTAGCGGCTGAAAGACCAGAATCAATCAATAGTCAGGCCGAAACGAAACAAGGGTTTGAACTGAAAGTACCAATCAAAATTTATACATATCCGTCGTCGGCACAGAGGTCACTACTCTTCACAACTCGGGACGCCACCTCCAACGCCACCTCCAAATCGCGAATCAAATCCTCCGCATCCTCGAGTCCGACGCTGAGTCTGAGCAACCTCACGGGACTCGTGCGTCTCTCCACCGGCTCGATCGACGCCCTGTGCTCGATGAGCGTTTCGGTCCCACCCAGGCTCGTCGCCCTACGTATCACGCGTACCCCCCCTGCCACGGCCATCGCCATCGTCTCCGACTCGACCTCGAAGCTCAGCATGCCCCCGAAATGGGATCCACCCATCTGACGACGTGCCACATCGTGTTGCGGATGGGATGATAGGCCCGGATAATGACAAGCCATCACGCTTGGATGGTGACGAAGGTACGTCGCGATCCTCATCGCCGTGGTGCATTGTCTCTCGAGACGCAGGTGAAGCGTGCGCAATCCACGTAACGTCAACCACGATTCGAGGGGCGATGCCACGGCGCCGACGCTCGTCTGTACCGACCGAAGTCGTTCCGACGCTCGTTTGCCATCCGTGGTCAGGGGCGAGCAGGACACGATCCCAATTAACGCGTCCGAGTGTCCGGCCAGGTACTTGGTACCCGAATGCAATACGACGTCCGCGCCATGGCCCAGGGGCAACGTGATGCATGGCGGTGCCCACGTGGAGTCCACCACCGTGAGTAAACGAATTACTCGACGAGCATGGTGATCATCGTCGACTTCGTCGATGCATCCCTCGTCGCCATCCAACGCCCTCCTCACGACCATCCCCCCCCTGATCTCATTCACGACGTCGCACACCGCGCGTATGTCGGTAACACGACAAAGCGGATTCGATGGCGTTTCCATCCAAACGATCAGAGTCCCTCCCCCTCCCCTTCCCCTTCCCTCCCTTCCCTCCAATCCCTCGTCGTCATCGTCCATCAAAGAAGCTAAATTGCGCTCCATCGTACGACGCACCTCGTCGATATTCGTCATGTCCATCGATTCGTACGACACGTTGCGTTCGACGAGCGACGTTATCAACTGAGTGGGCACGCCGTGATACACGTCGTTTGGCAACAATACCCTCGTGGGCGAATCGCATGACAGCAACAACGACGCCACCGCCGCCATCCCCGATGAGAATGCGAACGTCGGCGCGATGACATCATTCGTCGTTTCGTTGGCCAACTTCGCATCGTCGCCGATCGTCGCATGGGGGAACATCATCTCCAACTTGCCCATGGCATCCTCCAGCAATTTGCGCGTCGGATTGCACGACCTTGCGTACACCCTCCCGCCCGATCCGTAATCCCCGTCCGGCGGACGCTCGTAGGTGGTGGCCAATTCGATCGACGGACAGAGGGACGAATTATCGTCATCGTCGCTACCATCGTCGCCGGAGGGCGATGGCAGGCCGGCGTGCGACAGCCTCGTCGACATGGATATCGCATCATCACGACGACCGTCCATTTTTTGAATTCGTCCGTCCTCGTCGATGCGACGACGGAGAGCCCGCGCGGAAATGCCCGCCATGCCGGGCGACGGGGGTTGATTCTCCCTCTCGTCCATCGAAGAAGAAGAAGGAGACGACGACGACGATGATGAGAGGTAACGACGTGGGTCGATGGACGCGTTGGACGTCATTTCGAGGAGGCGGCGACGCGGTCGGTTCACGGTCGGTCCCCTCGCGACGACGATGACGACGCGCGAGATGGACGTCATCATTTTACATCCATGGCCGTTCGTCGTCTTTTTCGATCCGTGTCTTTTTTCGCAGTCCGAGGAATAGGAAAACGGGGTGGATGGTCGGTCGGGGGAGAGGGGCGGGGTGGTTCCGATCCGATGGCGCGGAACACCACCACAGGCACATGATGTTTTTGAGCAGTTCGCCAATCTATCGCGTATTTTTTGATGACAGGTGTCCGTTTGCTTTCATACGTTGGAATTAGTATACCGAAAGGAGTGGTCGGGCGGGCTGCACGCATGCTCCCCTCCGCCTCGTTGCACATCGTACATTGTTGCCACAACGTAGAACCACCACCGCCGCCGCCGCGAGTCGGGGCGATGCCGACCCTCAAGCGCCTGCGTAGCGAAAATAACGATTTCGCGAATGACGACTACGACGACTGGGACACGTCGATCGCGGTATCCGCCGTTCCTCCTACCCTCTCAACGTCTCCCGCCATCTCCGCCTTGACGTCGACGACGACGACGACGACTACGGGGTTGGGGGAGGGGGGTAGGCCTATGATGCAGCATCAACCCGTCGTACGCAACGAGAGGCCGCGCGGTGCTTCGGAAAAGGAGAAGATTGCACGGAGGACCACGTCGCGAAAGAGGATGAGCGAGGGCGGAGAAGGAGAAGACGTTGGAGATGACTATCAGTCGTCATCGTCATCGTCATCGTCATCGTCATCGAGATTTTCCGTCGGATATATCGAGGGCAGCGCCCACGATTACCAAGAAAAGGACGAAACCGGCGTCATCAACCTCTGCGACAGTAGCCGCGGAAGCGACAGCGGAAGGGATGAGTCAAGTCACGGCCACGGGTGCAATGGTATCGGCAATGGGAATGATGACAATGGCGTGGACGACGTCAAAGTCGAGGACGAGGGCGACGATAGCGAAGACGATGCCGACGCCACCGTTGGAGCCAACGAGACGAACGCCGTCGAGGTTGGTCGCGAACGCATTATCGAAGGGGTCATCGGTGGGAGGGGTGGCAACAACGAATATGAACATCACCACGTCGACGACGACGACGACGACAACGACGACGACGACCAATTCCTCACGAGGAACGACGTCGATCTCGTCGGTACGCATCGCGTGATAACGCTGCGCACGGCATGTCGTTCCATACGCCTCGTATCCGACTTTGTACGCGACCTCGAGGAGGGTACCGCGTCGTGCGACGCGTCGTTCGTGCGGGATCTATTCGCTCCGTTATGGAAACGCCTGAAGGGACAGGGCGACAGGGGAGGCGAACGGCGGCATCGGAAACAGCGGACGACGGGCGGGGACGACACGTGTCGTAATGGCCGTAAGTGGCACATCGCATCGAAGGCGTGTCGGGACGATGGGCCATTGACTAGGGATTGGGCGTACGTCCCCCCCCTCGCCGCTGTCCATTCGTCATCGTCATCGTCATCATCGGGGAAGGGAGTAGGAGGGCGGCATATTCGTCGCGATCGTATCGAGTTGGCGGGGAGGGATTATCACCTCTCGGAGGAATCCGTGACGCTGTGCGTACTCGAGGACATTAGCACCCTCGAGGAGGTATCGACGCTGTACGCGCTACACGCGCATCGATTCGCGACGATGATGCCGATATTGGATCGCGCGGTGACGGACGGTGTGAACTTCGACGAGGCGCGTCGTCGTACGTTGGCGGACCACGTGGACGAGACGGTCGATCTCGGCGGGGGCGTAGGTGGCATCGACTCGGGCAGGACCGGCAGGCCCCCTCGGGCTTGCAACCGCCTGAACTTCGGTCTCGATTGCGCGCCCGAGCACGATCCGTACGATCTATCGGAAGAAGACGAGTATGAGGAACGCGATGTGAACGAGGAGGGGGGCGCTTTTTCCGCCAGTGGCTGTTCTGCAAATAATGGCGATGATGATCCGAACGAGGATGAGTGTGCCATGTGTGGCGATGGAGGAGGTGTGTGTCGTAATTTTTGATCGCGTGTTTTGTACGTACGAAACATTGAACCGTACTGATGTTATCGTCTCTTCTCCCCCCCCCTCAGTATTAATATGCTGTGATTTTTGCACCAATGCATATCATGCGAAATGCATCGGAAGTACGGTCGACTCCCTACCCGATCCTTGGCACTGCCCCAGTTGCCGTGCGAGAAAAACTAACGGTAGGAAGGATCGCACGGTAAAGAGTGTCCATACCGGTGATAGCAACAGGAAAGTTGCGGCAGTTTCCAATCGACCTGTCATGCGCCATAATAGCGTGAGGTCAAATTTGTCAGGTCAGTGGCACTCGTTTGTGTTGTATCATATTATTTTCGTTCGCGTACTTATTCTTCATTTGATCACTGACGCGAATATCATATCGCTCATTCCTAAGGAGTTGAACCCAAAGTGAACATGCCTCTTGACTTACTCGATGAAGAATTCATTTGGAATTTGGGGAGAATAGTTCGTGTATCCTCAGAAGGTAACAGATGCAATGTCACTGTTCGGTACGAAGGATGGGGATCCAAATGGGATATCGAGCTTCCTTACCCAAACGAACGGCTTGCGCGAATGTTTACCTACACAAGACAGGTACGATGCTTCGTTACCTTGTTGGGAAGTAGCAAAGTGGGAATTGACGACAAGGTGAATATCCCAGAACGCACCATATTCTTGAAGGGCACTGATAATTGGACCGATGTTTGGCCGTGCAAGGTCTCATTTAGGATGCCTCACCATGATAGCCAGAGTGCATGTGACGCCCTTCGAATGGAAGATAAGGTATACGTTCAACCGTACATGACTAATGCTCTCCCTGGATCGGTGCGGAAAAATATGAGTGAGGGGGGGCAATGGGTCGAAACGAGTCGGTTGCTGCCATGGAAAGACTTAGACGTACGCAATCCGATAAACATTTCCGAGATGATGTACATCATCCAAGAAGTAAGGTCAAGCGGAGGGCTATCAGCAGGTAACGATCCATCTCTATTGTCCTCGCAAAGCAGCGAGTCTTACAGTGTGATGAAAGATTTTTGCGTCGCGTACCAAACGGCTCTATCTGATTGGGTTCAGGGACGCTTGCCTCCGCAGGCGTTGTCTGAAGGAGTGCTGCTGAATGATGCGTATCGCATTTTCCCAAACGATGTCGAAGCCGATCCCACTCATGAATGTCGATACTCAGGTTCGTTGGCCCCGAGAAAGATGGATTTGCATGCAAATCGAAACGGTGTTACCAATCATGGCTCGAACCCCCAACTTTATCGGGACGCAACCAAAATCGCATTCATGTCATTACCCTTGCTTCCTTCGCCGATATCGATAATTCAGATGGCATCCTCCAACCAATGTATTCGACATCTCGAGGCTTCGAATCGTTGGGCAGGCGTGCTGCATGTGGCGGGGAATGATATTTTCGTGGGCGCCTATTCTAGTCAGATCGAGGCAAGACGTGCTGTTCAATTTGCTTCAGCCCAATTAAGGAAGGAGAACGGGGCCGCCGTAGTACAAACGAACCGAAAAGATGCTGATGGAACAGAATCTGAGAATGCAATGCGTCGCGTGACACCATTTTCTGACAGTGACTCATTATTCGTACCAAATGTTGCACACACAGCTGATCTCTTCAACACAACAGCTGAGTCTATTGTCTCGGCGTTTGAGAAAACGCAACTATCCATAGGCAGCGAAGAGAAATCATCTTTGGAACCTGCATTCCATCTTCGCGAATGGATTGGTCAGCATTATAGGCATGTTTGGCATAGTACGCAGCTCGCACTTCCGAGTGGTGAAGGCAAATGTGATTTGAATATTCGAACAGCGCGACGAAAGCAGACAAATCATCCGAAGTGCTTGCAACGAAACCTGTATCTACGATCGACGGAGAACTGAGCATCGCAGCTCTGATTTTTGATTTCATACGGTGCTAATATTAATTTCATACATGCATTTAGTACAATAAAAAGTGGATACCTGTAGTTTCACAAAATTTATACCTCGCCGTTAGTATTTTGAAACACAGTCATAGTACAGAACTACTTCCAATCATAAACATTCGCATCACCAAAAATATGCTTCGCTTTTCTCGACAATTTCAAAAGCTCGCAAGCATTGTGGTTCATCATCTTAAATCACACACACAAGTAACACATGAGAGAGGCAGTTAATCCAACAAAAGAAGTGGCTATCATGAATTTGGACGATTTTGCAGCACCCGACTTTGATCCTTCCGTAGGAAGGAACGATTCCACCGGCATGAATGCATCGGTACCTTCTAGTGGTATATCATTGGACTCTTTCACCTCCAACATCCCTTGTTCGTCAACACGCTGTAACTCATTAGAACCAGCAGCATCGCTATCGCACCAGATTCGTGTTATTATCCCTGGTAAGTCCACCGTAGTCATCTCGTCTTCTGTTCCAAGAGAGAAAAACGCGTTGTCATTCTTAGAATAGCATCCTTTGGTTGAATAGTCTTCGTTTATGTAGAGACCCCCTGTAATGCCCATCTTTTTCCTCTTGTCATCGCATTCATCAGCAGTAAGACACGGAACATCCGACTCGCTAGCTGTCACCGTTCGGCTTGCGGCAGCCATTATGGCCGTGAGTGAGATGACGGCGTTAAGTTTCATTGAGACTTTGTGTTGAGCATATCCGACACACTGAATGATATGGCAATCCCTGACAACAAACTCCCGCGCCTTGCTTGGTTTGGGGTGGTGGTCAAAATTTCTGAATGAGGCTTCCAACGTATGTTGGAAAATTTGCCTTTTCGTACTAAAAAATTGGCGGGAAGTTTCCCTCTACTGATTCCGCTCGCTACCCGGATCGGAATCATCCGCGTCATCGTCGCTCTACTTGTTCCCGATTGTGGCCGAGGAAAGGGAAGGAATACTCCCGCCTTATTAACAATTGAAATGGGCCGGTACTTTAAGGGTTAGTTAAGGGTTGGCGAAGGGTTAGCTAAGGGTTAGGAATTCACTAGGAATTGGTACAAGGCTACGAGTCTACGCTTGTCTATTGGTTCCGAAAACCTCCTCTCGAATTGCAATCAGTATGCCTACGAGTCTTTCTACGCTGTGGAATTCCTAACCCTTAGCTAACCGTTACTGCGGCCTTAATTTCAATTGGGTGCCTGCCGTAATTCGTTTTTCGGTGTTTTTGGAATATTTTTGGCGAAAAATTCGTCTCCGAGTTCTAAATTTCAGCGAGGGAATATTTTTACATGGCCGACTTTTAGTCA
>JALLBA010000463.1:0-18013 GCA_036939675.1 Cyclostephanos invisitatus
ATCAAGGACGTCACGGACAAGGAGTCGTGGACGGAGGCCAAGAAAATCATTGATGCACGCCTCCGTCGCCACCCTTACTCTCCTGGCCCTGCCTCCAAACTCCTGATCACGACGAAAGACAACGCAGTCCCAAGCGCCTGGTGGGAGGAGGTCATCAACTACTACATTAAGCCTCTGATCTCGGATCTCTTCGTCGAGGAGTCCAAATTTGATGGGAAAGGATTCGAAATGATCGCATACATCGATAAGTACTTCAACCCATCCGGTACTGTTGACTCGCTCAGTCACATTTTTGACCTCATCGACATCAACAGGCCGCCGACGAGTCCGTGATCACGCTCAAGGCACGCTTCTCTCGGGTGTTTGCTAGTCTTAAAATGGGGGGCGTCACCATCGATTCAGCTCTGCAGGTGGGCTTCATGTTACACGCACTTCAATCCACTTACCACGGGGTAGTCCAGGATTTCCGCCTCGGACGCCACTCCCTGTCCACTGCCACCCTCCAATCGGTTGTTGACCAATGTACAACGTACGACAAGGATCCTTGGCAGGGCCCCGTCGGAAAGGATGGGAAGCCTTCGCGCAACCCATCTGCTAGCGCGGCGGGGGCGTCTGGCGGCGACCGCTCACACCCCTACGACGCGTTACCCAAAAGTTCCTTCGGATCCCATATTTCGTGCTGGCGTAACGCGTGTAACGACAGCAGTGAATCCTGCATGGTCTGCCACAATACATCTAACAAGGGCGCACACCACACCAAGGACTGTCCCATCCTCAAGCAGATTGGTACGAAACTCGTTACGCATACCCCGGCGGATGGCAATGACGCAGCGTCCCGCGTTGGTGTGAACCCGACTCCGGACCTTACACCCGCTTCTCCCGCTCCCTCCCTTGCTCCTTCCTCCGTAAACGGGGGGTCCACTGGGTCCACTGGGACGCCCACTGGCACACCTGGCGCATTCACGGCAGCAACTGAACCGGACAGCTACGAATCGGGAGACGAATTTGACTATGAGGGCAAGTACGAGGGTTCTGTGTATAGTGGTAACACTAAGACCAACGTTTCTATTTACCCACGGGCTTCCCATGCCACCGCTGAACTTATCGGCCCCGCATCTCACTCGAGCTGCTGCCGGACAACTTCTCCCAGGGACCCAAAAGGCGCTCGGACGGTCCAACTCCCCAGGCTCGTCCTCGCGCTCCTCGACAACCCCCCGGCCCACTCGACCATCTTCGCCCCCGCGAAGCACGGCTCCACACACACCAGCCTCATTGTCGCCGACACTGGTGCCACCGACCATATGCTCCCCGAGAAGAGCGCGTTTATATCCTACCGCCCCTTCACCGGGCGCCGCGTCCGTATGGGCAACAACTCGTTCGCACCCATTTTGGGCTCCGGCTCTGCAGTCATCGCCATCAACTGAAAACAAATACTCATCCGCGATTGTCTCCATGTCCCAGCTCTTTGCAACCCGCTCTACAGCCTCCGTGCCCACCAACGCCAGCACGGTTGCGGCTTCATCGGGATGCAGGGTCTTGGAATGTTCGTCTTTTTCCCGACTTTCATCGTCGACATGGACACCGCCACCGACTGCCACTTATCTTATGCGGCAGTGGGGCGGGCGTCCACCATGTCATCATTGGACTATGTCCAACCGATCCAATCCCCCCACGCCGCTTCGGCTACGGCATCTGTCCCTCCGACGGCCCCGGCACTCATTGAGGAGGATGACGTCAACGCTCCACCCGAGCTCCTTCCCACATACGCCCCGCATTGGCCCAAGAAGCCCCCATCACCACTGTCACCCCCGCTCGACCTCCGATTCCTTCCCCCCCCAGCGTACTCGGTCAGCCTCAAGGATCTCGACAGAGACGAGCTCATCCAACGACTCTTCACTCTCAAACATGCCCCCGCGACTGCACTTCCCACAGCCCAGCCCTCACCACTCGTCAAGTTGGAATGTATGTCCGATGAGGAAATAGTTGCCGAGCTTCATCACCCAGACTCCCGCCTACCGCCGATCCGTCCATGCGACACACCCAACTCATCAGAAACCAAGACAACGTACACCCCGGAAGAACTCCACCGTCGCACCGGATGCCGCCGCTTCCGCAATTACCAACACATCATTTCAGGAACCAAGGACGGCACCCTCCTCAACACGGGAGAATTCCCCCTGTCCCTTGGCACATATGCGACAATCCCGAAAGCACCACGCGGTAAATCGGTCAATCGTCTCACTGCCAAATACCTCGACATAGTTCACGTCGACATCGCGTTTGGCGATTGCGCCTCCGTCGGAGGATACAAATTTGCTCTCATCTTTGTTGACCGGGCGACACGATACAACTGGACGTTTGGCCTCAAATCCTTACAACACAACGACATCCAAGCGGCATTCCTCGCCTTCTGCGGCGAAGCCAGCTCCCTCGCCCGCCAGTTCCGATGTGACTGCGACGAGAAGCTCTTCGGCAGCGCCGTACGATCCTTTCTTCATACCAACCACTCGTCCATTGCAGCAACACCAGCCGGTCGGCAATCAGCTAACGGGTTAGTCAAATCCCACTGGAAGATCATGGTTCACATGTCACGGGCCTACCTCACCGAAAAGCAAATGCCACGCACCTTCTGGTACTATGCGATAAAACACTCAGCCCGCATGATGAACATGATTCCCAGAAAATATGGTTCCAAACTCGCCTCGCCATTCATGATCGCCCACGGTACGCGCCCCGACCCCTGAACTTGGCTTCACCTCTTCTCGGTTTGCTAATTTCACCCAAGGAGGACAGTGATGCCTCACGTTCGAAGTCGCAGGCCCACACCATGGACGGCATCGTCATCGGTCGATCACCCACCTCGAACGCCATACTTGTCTACAACCCACGCAATCAACGTTACTACGAACCCGACAGCTACAAGATCGACCCATACCGGGTCCCATCCTCTGTATACCCGACCATCAAGTATGATGGAGGCCTTTTCATCTCCCTCCACCGAGACGATAACCCAGCAATCAGCGAACCCTATCCCCCGGGAACACGGGTCCTCGCCGTTGACCCTTCATCGGGACAAAGCCTTGCCGGGACCGTGATGGACATCCCCTTCGATCCAACATCGTCCCCACAGTATCTCATCATTTTCGACGACGGTACCTCACGAGCGGTGTCGTCGACCGACATGCCAACCCTCATCCCCAAGCCGACCGCGGTCTCATCTGACTCCACACATCTGTTACCCCCGTTCCTTCTACCAGGATGCAAAATCACATACGAACACGACGGTCAACTCCAAAAGGGCTTCCTCGGCCAATCCCAGGACGGCGTCTTCCGCTTCAGCTTTAAATCACATATTAACAAGAAGTCGGGAGAAGACTGGGGGGTGCCACTTCCTAATCTTACTTCTTCGTGGCAAGACCTCTGTTTGTAGGGTGTCCTTCTCCCGGGTCACCAGTCCTCATTGTTCCTACACCCCAGACGGTCGACCGAGCTCTCCGCATCCCATGTTAGCGCCCTCAACCTAAAGCGCAAATGCCCCCGTTCGTTACTCTCGGGCCTCCACCCGACCCATCCCGATCGCGACACTTGGATGGAGAGCTTCCGCGAGGAGAAGTCCGGCATTGTATCTCAAGACACATATGTTAAGATCCGCCTCCCCGAATATAGGGCCCTTCGGGCAAAGGGAGTTCCGAAGGCTATACCCACCATGTGCGTCCTGTCCATCAAGAAAGATGAGATGCTGAACCCGCTCCGCGCCAAGTCTCGAATCGTTGTCCTCGGCAACCATGAGGACCGCGTGTGGACAAAGTCTGAGAAATATGCTCCTGTCCTCCGCCCTGACTCCATGCGCCTCATGGCCAGCCTCGCGGTTGAACGCCGCTGCACCCTAAAACAAGGCGACTGTAAGAACGCGTTTTGCCAGGGTATTCTCCCCGACGACGAAATCACCATCGTCAAGCCTCCCATTGGCGACCCAGACGCGGCAAAAGACGAATATTGGCTCCTCAAGAAAACCCTCTACGGCCTCCGTCGTAGTCCCCGCCACTGGTATACCAAGATCACAGCCGTCCTCAGAAGCATCGGCCTCAAACCCAACGCATCGGATCCTTGCATGTTCACCGGCAGCCTATGCGATCCAGACAACCCGGCCGCGGATCTACCCTCCGACCCTCTGATCATTGGACTTTATGTTGATGACTTTGTATATTTCTCCGAGAATCCCGAGGTCGAACGTCGCTTTGAGCAGCTCCTTTCACGCCTCGTTTCCGTCGACTTCATGGGCACGGTGGACTGGTTCCTTGGTACACACTTCCATTGGTCTTGCTCTAGCGGAGAGGTGTCTGTCCACCTGAGCCAAACAGGCTTTGCAGCTCACCTCGTAGAAGACAACAACGTCCACGAGCGCAACATCACTCCCGACGCCACTCCATACCGTTCCGGCCTCCCAATTGATGCCTGCCCGGAATCCGACGAAGCCGAAGACTGCCCCGCCCTCCTTGAATGCAAGAAGCGATACCAAAGCGTGGTTGGCTCAATCGGATGGCTCGCTCAGAGCACACGGCCTGACCTTTCCCCAATGCACTCCTTCCTATCTTCCTACAACAACCGACCTTCCAAGAGCCATTGGAATGTAGCTCTCTATGCTCTCCACTACATTCATTCGACGATCGACTACGGCTTCACGTTCACCTCCATGGCCCAGGTAGCCCTCCACACATTTATGTCGTTTCCCCCACCTTCGGACACTGAAGCATACAGCGACGCCGTTCCACCCTCGCCGACCCAACACCATTGCCTCTCCACCTATAGCGACGCTTGTTGGGGATCCCAACTTGGCAACGTGGTCCGGGAGGGCATCCAGCTCCCGTTATTCAAGTTTCGAAGTATGAGCGGTGCCGTTGTCATGCGTTCAGGCAGCCCCATCGCATGGAAAGCCGACCGTCAAGAACGCACTTCCCTCAGCTCGTGCGAAGCCGAGATTTGGGCAACCAACATGGGCTCCCGCCTTACAGTTAACACATGCCACATGATTTTGAGCCTCTCCGACCTCGGTTACCCCATCATGGACTGCAAGTTCTCTACACCTCTCTACAATGACAACGACGCCTGTGTCAAGTGGTGTCACAATATGACCACCAAAGGCAATCGTCATATCGAGAACAAAGAAAACTCTACACGCGAATGGGTCACCGACGGCACCATCTCTGTTTCTCACGTCAGCGGGAAATGCAACGTCTCCGACATCTTCACCAAGGAAATGCGAGACAGCGCTAATTTCCGCCGCCTCCGCGACTCGTTTATGTGCCGGGCCAGTGACTACCTTAAGGGCATTCTCCCGACCGTCCCACATATGTCTGATCCTCCCCACCCGGTCCTCGCACAGTCCACCACGACGGCTCCCACCCCTCGTCCGGGCATGCTCGACGTCCTTGCCTCATATCCTAGTTTGCGACTATCGTCCGCCCTCTCCTGCATCTCCTATGCTGGGCGTCATATCCTATCCAAGCTTGCTCCTCCCTCATATATGCAGGCTCTTATGAGCGACCCTATGGGGGGTGTGCTTACGTAGACTACTCATACCAATTACCTCGCTACTAATCGTAGATGATAAATATCTTACTCTAGAGCTCACTTTACCTATCACCTGCAGTCGACCTCTCTATTATGTCCCACGCGTGAAAGTATGTTTGCCGGTATTGATTTTTACCTATTCCCACGTGGAAAACTCCCTATTTTTCGCTCTTGACTTGGCTGTTTTTTTGTAGGGAGGTAATCCGGAATACCAAGCTATCATAGGTTCCTTCAACCGCCTACCTACCTACTTACTACCTAAAAGTACGAGTTGAGTGGCTTGCGGAGGCATTAAATGAGATTAACCATTAGATACTAATACCAAATGCTTAAGATTCCGGAGTCGCCGCGCAGCGATTCCATATTTATAATTAAGAAAGTAAGTCTAACTTAGAAAAATGACAAAAGAAAACCTCATGACAAGAACTGAGCCGAAGGCCCTTACTATCACTTCTTGTATCGTGCGGTTCTGACTCGGCGGTTTCTTCCCTTCATCACCTCTCCATCATGAATGGGCTCATGGATAGGCGAAAGCGGCAAAGGAGTAACTATGCGAGTCTGCCATGGTGGGGCGCTGTAGCATCAGTCGTCATTGCCTCTCATGTCTTCTCACCTGTTTTCGCACTAGGGCAACTACGGCCCGGGAGAGATGCGTGTTTTATGAGCGAAACTCGTCGCTATCTTTTGGAAGACCGCCACGGCAGAATTCATTTTGACCGATTTCCCAACTCGAAATGCTCACATAGTACCGGGATCAGAGTCAGGAATTCGTGGAGCAACACTGCCAGCAAAGCGTCCACAGAGAAACAGATAGAATTCTTTATCTCAGATGCCCAAGTCGTTCGTAAGTGACATCAAATTGATCGATAAATTCTGATGTTTTGTTAAACAAAACTGAATCCTCGACTTAATTATGACCCGAAAAGACCTGAGCTCTGCAGCTCGAATTCTCACTGAAGAATTCTACTCCCACAGGACTAACTTCATCACGTTTCAAATTGAACTTCTCAAAACGGTCTTATCGCTGGAATCCACCTTTCCGAATCAACGAAGTTCCTTACGAAATGATCACCCGTGGCGAACTTTGCAACGAATGATTGTGGCATGCGATGCGAGAAACGGGCAAGTTGTGGGCTTCGCAGAGGTCGATGCACGTCCCCTGGTCGGCAACAGAAACACTGTTTCAGAAAACGAGACATCGCCTAATGAGGGTACGACATCGGACGATATTCTTCGTTCGTACATGTACAATCTTGCCGTGGATAAGAAATGGAAACGAAAAGGTATTGCATCGGCACTCGTACAGGCATGCGAGCGATTCGTGGGTGACACGCATGATTTGTGCGTCGAGAAGAGACTCTATTTACGGGTGCGTAAATCAAACCTAGCAGCGATCGCTCTGTACGATAGCTTAGGATACAGAGAGATGCCTCCAGAAGTAATTCACATGTCAATGGAAGATATTAACAGTGGATCGTTGGAGGATGGTGAATTAATTCTATTCGCGAAAGATTTGCCAATTGCTGGCGAATGTTTTCTGGATTATTGAGTACATCTCCTGCACATAATAAATGTCATCATGCTACTACTATGTATCTCTTGCTTCCCTCAGCTAGTCACTTCCTCCAACCTTACGATGGCACTATTCGCCTGATACGATAGCAGGATATCGAGGTACAAAACGGCAACAGTTGCGAATCTGACGCGCGCAATAAATCAATGTATTTACCTTGGCGTTCAATCTCAACCTGTCCTACAAAGCGGCAACTGTTCTGCGGTTGACGTACTATCAATTCTTAGTTCTACTGTAAATCAGTATCAAGTGGAACACATCTAGTCATGACGCCTCTTCTTTGAAACACCACGTCGGGATCTTCTATCTTCTACTGCTCTCTTTTTTCGCTCTTTCTCCCTGACTTGTTTCATGATCTTTCGCTGAGCAGCGACAGAAGGATTGTGAATGGCTTCGGAGGCAATTTCTTGTTTCCGTTTGTCTCTCTTTTCACGCGCTTTACGATTAACCTCAGCAAACGCTTTAATAAACTGATCGGTTCCACAGGTATCTTCAAGAATACGCAAGACATCTCTTGGCAGTGCAATCTGGGGATTATCATCAGACTGATCGTTAGGGCCTAATTTGTTTGTTGCCTCTCTGATGTCTCTGTCGATGGGGTCAATCATTAATTCAAGATATCGACTTAAATGCTGCGGATCACATGCTGTGCACAAGGCTGCGAAGCACTTGAAGACCGAAGCACGGCGGCGATTTCCTTTCGGCTTGGCTATGTTAGATAGGCGCGTCATAACCCACAAGCACGGATCTTTTGATTCTTCTGACAATTCTTTATCCCCTACGCTCACTTCATTGTTTCCATGGGACACATCATTGTAACATAAATAATGGTGCTGCTTCATTGCGCGAAAGGCCCATGTAATTGTCTTGATCGAGATGGTAGATGTTGCATCAACAAAGTGAGCATCTTCGGCATCTAATTGTCGACATGAATTGCGTGCAATTTTGTAGATACATTCAGGAATTTTTGCAACGAATGACTCGGGTGCATCGTTCATCAATCTGTTAGGTTCAATCTCGTTCAAATGGCTGAGAATGATACGTGACGATACTTGCATAACCCAAGGATGCGGGTAGGCCATTAAGTTTACAAGTGTGCCCCATAGATCATAATTCAACCGTAACAATGTGGGCATACGCTTCTGCAATTTTTCAGTGCAGATGAGATTGTGGTACAATAATTCCCATCCACTTGCATCGTCAATATCTTGCTTAGTTATGACCTCTTGAACAAGAGAAACAATGTCAGAGGAATTGCTGCCACGCTTCACGTAGTCCGGCCTAGAATCGACGAAAATACCCAGCAGCTGAGCGGATGCCCTTTGCATTGGTAATGAGTTGGTCCCAGAGGATTGCGACCAACGTTTTGCGTACACAAATAAAGACTGCGCAGATTCTGTTGACAGACGTTGGAGTAGAAGGGAAATGCAACCAGCAGCTGCTTCTTTGCATTTCTTTGCATCGTCGTTGACCAGCTGCAACACCAGTGGGAGGAAGAAAAACTGACAACGTAATTCAAGGAATGTTAAAGGAAACTTTTGAATTACCGAAGAGAGGAGGTTAATTGCTGCCAGTCTTCCCTCTTCGTACACGTACTTGATATTGAGCACGATTTGATTGAGGTGACTGTCCATTCGCTGTGTGCCCATTGGATACTCAAGAAGATATTGTAGAAATATTTGAGAACTTTGCTGCTCGTGTACACAGAAAGGAAATTATTCCAATGAGATCTAATATTGAGATATGCAGCAATCGCAAAGTATTGTAATTGATCTCACCAGTCGAATAGCAGATTTTTGACTCTGAACAGTTAGTTTCAATATTATGTCCATCAGATCATAAAACTCAGACGAAACGTATCTCTTAGATGAAATGGCCTTAACTAAACCGAATGTAGAGTTGTGATGGTCATATTCTCTTACAGCTGAATGTAATAGCGAAATCAGAGCTTGCATCTGGTCTGTAGTGAGCGGAAGCGTTTCGTTATGATTGGATTGTGCATGGGGATTTTTATCTTCAAAGGAAGCCATGGTGGATTTCTGCGTAACCGGAGACGCGAATTTCTGGTGTGAAATGAGAAGGGAAAGCGTTTTGAAACAACCTTGCACAATATCACTCTGAGTGTTTGTTGCGGCCTCTGCTGCTGTCAGATGGTTGAGAATGCTTGGTCCCAAGTCCTTTGCTGCCTTAGAGACAGAAGGCAAATCCATTCGAAGGAAGATTCCTAGGCAACGTAAAGACAAAAGCACTGCTTGATTATCACTTGAGAAGCTCACACAATGCGTGAGTAGGGGGAGGTAGGGGTCCGCCATGGCACATAGTTTATCATCAGAAACATCAAGCTTCGATCGCTTCAAAGACGAATTAAGTAAAGTCAGCCCAAAGCTGACAGCGCAAGCATTTGCCGGGTTGTTAAGTGTTTTGACGGTAGATGATTTTATTGGGGAGTGACGCCAGCATCCAGTGAGTTTAGGAGCAGCAGCCCCATCAATCACTTTGTGGAGCGCATCTTTTTGGTTCCTTTTCATATCAAGAGCTGCTTTCTGAGTCCCCGCAGCTCCAATACTTGATGGCGTCCAATTTGCAACTGCGACTGCTGTTATCGCCTCTATCTGTGTGTTCGCTGTCGAACCACCAACTGCTCGATTTGACTGACTTGATTTGCTCACTTGAAGGGGAGCCTCTACCTCATTATCGCTGTTTTCCAAATCAAGATCTTCTTCGTTCCTCAGCGTTGTCTTACCATAAACGAATGGTGCGACTGTTGCAAATACAAATGGGAGAGTTTCATCGTACTTTGCAGTCGGGTTGTTTGAGAAGCCAGAAGCAATCCTATTCAGGCACTCCTTGACCTTTTTAATTGTCGACGATGGAGCATCAGGATCTCTGAGACGATCAAGAAACGGAGTGACAATTGCGTGCACGACAGATGCATGTGTGAGTCCAGGGATGCTTTCGTTCAATGTTGATGTGGCTAGAGATGGTTTGAAGCGAATCATTCTTGAGATAATTTCTAGCGAGTCCTGACTTTTTGATCCCATGGCTTCTTTGATCAGACGTCTTTCATGTCCTGCTTGATCCTTGATTTCGCTTGCCTTCCCAAAAATGTCTGCAATCAATAGAGGAGAGAGTGAGACAAAACAGGAGAAAAATTAATTTGTGAAATAGTAAAACCGACTTACCTTGATGAATAAGGTCAAGCATAGCAGGGACACAACGGTCAAACAATGAAAGAGTGGCGATCTCATCAGTCGACTCGGCAGTTCTATGATGATCATCTTTTGAAATCGAGACAAGAATTGAGTGAAGCGTTGCAGATCGCACATGAAGTTTGTAACCCTCAGAGAGAGAAACGGACAGTTCACTGAGAATGAGAGGGAGGTATTTCATGTCAAGCGACACCGACATTTTAGACAGTGTATCGCATGCAGTTTCACGTTCATTCGAATCCTTGTTTTTTAAGGCGTTGCAAACGCAAGTGATGAGCTTGGGCAACTTTGCTTCAAAAATAGAGATAGGGAGCTTCTGAAATAGCTTCATCAGTGCCAGAACAACACTGGAGCGAAGACTTTTGTTCTTAGAACCATGCTTATCAACTATCTCCTTGATCAAAAATGATTCAACTTTCGGTATTATTCTGTTGCTCAATGATCTCCACACCTTGTTGGGGCGAATCAAAAACGACCGAGTGAGAAAATGAAGTAAAAACAAATATCTATATTCGAGGTTACTTACGCCGTTTCCCTGTGTTAATCTTGGTGCCTGGTCTTCTCCGCATACGTCTCTGTCATCTCCTGTTTCAACAGAAAAGTGAAACCCATCGATGATTGCGCAGAGCATGGCGATCAAGTACCTCTCTTGGTCAGGATACCTGCCCATATTATTCAGAACTGATTGCAGTGTGCTATTGTATTTCCCCCAAGGCAAATGTTTCGTGATTTCACCAACGGTTGCTATTGCTTCGACAACATACCCCTCTTCGTCCTTTGAATTGCATTCATAAACTGGATGCATTGCGAGGGGTAATAGAATGTTCCCAAAAGTTTGATCGGAGAACAAAGGCAATTGACCAGCCGAGTCGTCATGGGCACAGAGAATCTTCCGCAGTCTGTTAAATGCCCGAGTCCTTCGATGAAGCTGCACATGAGTGACGTTCAAAAAGAAGTCTAATTCCTGATCATCATCCCGAATAAGACACCTTAAGTCCCCATACAAATGAACAGATTTGCAACCGACAAAATGCCTCGCAACGTGCGATAGCAACAAAATGAATATTCTCCTTGATGCAAGATGCTTTGTCGTAATCCCAATTTTTAAGCAAGGAACAACGGTTGTCTCGACCAACTTCAACCAACGATTTTGATGAACATCATCTTTCTCTTCCATGTTCGATGGAACTGATTCAGAGCATGCAGTCACCAAGCTCTTCAAAGCTTTGTTTGACGATCTACTGATGACACCGTCAGGATCATACAACATGTGGAAACAAGTGTAAATCAAAGGTAGCAATATGCGGGTGCCGTCAAGTGATGTTTTTAGCTCATTTGTCAACTGTTGGGGCCATTCTATTTCGTCTTTTGCAAGGGCAAGCCAGCTTCCTTTTGATTGGCTGTCCCCCCCTAGCCCGTTCAAGACAGGCAGCATTTTCTCAAAATCATGTTCATCCACATAAGAAGTGCTGGCTGCATTAAGGTCGGCAACGGCTTGCGCGACCACTTTCCATTCCGGGCATGAATATTCTCGACTGCAAATGGCACCAATCGCCAGTGTTAGCACCTTGCGGTGCTCTTTCGATGTTACGCCGGCGTTATTTCTGTTTGGTCCGAGAAGCTGAATGACATTTTTTAGAGGAGTGAAACATAAATTATATTGTCAGGTGTGAGTAACAGTCGCACCGGACTCAATATCTGAGTAATACGGGATATGAGCAACAGCTTACCTTCGATATAGCGTGAAAGTGTGACATTGACGCTTGAGCAGATAGCTTTGGGATCAAGCTATTTACTGTTCGCATAACATAAAGTTGATTAGAATGAGAGTCGAATTTCAACAACGGAACAAGCAAGTTGCAAAGGGTCTCCATTGTTGCAATATGCTCCTCATTCACATTTGTAGCTGACACAAGAAGCTCAGTAACACGACAAAGAATGTTTAGCTGCAGTCCATCTGTTGGATTTTGCTGCTTGGATGACTTGTCCGAATAACGACGACTTCCATCAACGTCTTCATCAAGATGGACATTCTTAGAAATACTAGTCAGACGGTTAGTAAATTGCGCGATGAGCAGATGGATATTTTGAAGAATAATGGTTTGTCCCATCGTCTGCGCATTGCACGACATCACCCGATCATCTAGAGTACCCCCATCAGTGAGGAGACCACCGATGATACGTAACACGCAGTTCATGACATTCATTCGTGTTGTCCCAGCAACACATTTGAAAACTGCAACCACAGCGATTTCTGATTGGTATAGAAGTGGAATCAGCCCACGATGCGATGAAATCGTGTCAATGAGCTGCAGTGAACTTGGAGGCTTTTCTGCATTTATGACAGTATTCGGCAGAGCAATCACAGAAGAAGACATGGACTTCCACAAACGATCGACGTGCACAGAAAAATCTATAGATGAAGCAAACTTGGTCATTATGTCGGCCAGTCGAAGAAAGGTCAAAGTTCTAATGCGACCAATACCAGCTTTCCCATCATGCTCGGCAACTGTTCTTTCATCATGATGTGGTTCATTATTGATCGCCTGATTCTTGATATTGGCGACAAGGGCATGCTCAGTCTGCTCACTTATTGCAAGCAATAGATTTGTAAAAGTGGGGACAAAATCTTTCACTCCATAGCCAATTTGATTAATGACATCCGTAAGCAAATTGAGGAACCCTTCCTGCCTTTTCAGAGGGATACATGACATCTCTGTTGAGGTAATATTTTCGGATGCCTGAATCAGTCTTGTCAGTGATTCTTTTTCAATCTGCCCACCCTCGATTCTCTTCATGCTTACATTTCGAGGAATGAAGGTCCGGATCATCATGTATATGAAGTAATTCAACTCCCCCTCCTTGTTCCCAATACCAGAGAAAAATGACAATATTGCAGCCCTACGAGCTGTGGGAGAGTCTTTGGCGGTCTTCTTTGCGCCGTTCCCACGCGCTGAGAAACGCCCAAATAGAATTCGTATTGTGATGGGTACAAGAAAAAGCCTGTGCTCTGCATCAACGATTTCACTCTCCTCTGAGAGATCAAATTTTGTCAAAGCTTCCCGAAGGCCTTCTCTTTTTAGCATCGGCTGCACATAATCAATGTATGGTGAAAGGTAGGGAAGTTTGAACCTCAACACGCACGAAAAAGCCAAATTAGATAACATCGGATCAGAATTTGCAAGAAGAGAAATAAATATTTGAAGAAGAAGCTTGTGCTTGAAGAGTTGCTGTGGCCCTTTCACAGCAGCGAACACTCTTAGGAAAGATCCAAGCTTCGTTTGAATTGATTTGCGATTTAACTCTTCCTTAAGCCAAGTGGTACTATGACTGTGTGAAAGTTCCAAGATTGAATTATGATGTCGTTAGAAGAATCTTCCGGGTTCGAGCATGGCTGGCAAAAAGTGAAAATACTCCATTCTCACCTTTTTGCTAGGTCAGTTAAATCAATTTCTCTCGAATCTGGCTCGTCTTGATGAAAAACGAAATACTGCGAGACAAGAAACTCAAAGAAGATTGGAACAACGGCCTTCGATTTGGTGGAAGTTAGCTGAGGGTTTTTTTCCAAAATCGACCAAATGCTTTCAAACAAGGTCAGCTCGTCAGTGACTACATGGCGAGACACTCGGGCGTTTCTCTCATCATTGAGAGACCGGAAAATATCATTTTTCTTCCCCTTAGATATCTCCCAGGCTATGCATAGACTTTGATGATGGGTGATTATACCGATATGACCATCCCTCGGCGAGTTTGTTTTTTGGTCTGCATTAATATCTTCGATTGGTGGTTTCTCCATTGATCGGTTCAAAGCCTTCTCGACAAATGGCCAAGCTGGTCCTTCCTGAGCTATGGAGATGGAAACGATGACTTTGACTGCAGCCGGCCAAATGGGTGCAAATTTTACGTGCAATAACCCTATCATGTGACAAGTGACAGCTTCTGCGTAGGCAATAGGCAATTTCCCAGTTCGAGCGTAAACCTCAATGCGGGTTAGCAGTGACGTGAGCTTACGTTCATTTGGCAATGCAACCGGTACGGATTCAAGGATCCTCAGCAGCGAGATGACATCACACGCTCCCGATAACAAAGATGAAGAGGGTATATTCTCGTTTAATGACTCCCTTTCATCTGATGTTAGGGGTCGATAGCTCGGCTCTTCATCAAGATCATCTGTTACATCAAGGTCGGCATGATCAGAGACAAATGGCCGTAAAGGGAAGCTTTCTAGTACCTGTAGCGTATATGACCTAAGAAAGTGACTCGATTCGGCCAAGTTAGGAGCTAGAAGCTCAAATGTCTCATTGGATCGGTCATTGAGATATGAGCCGGGCTCAATCATGGATAATGCTGCTGTAATCGCACCAACACCCCGGACGACCCACATCGATGTTGGTCGGCGAAATAGAAGAGAGCTGGCATACGTCTTTGCCTTGCCTAGTATTCGTTTCGCCATTGAGATAATCTTGGGAGATGAGACTCGCTTGTGGCACTCAATAATTGACTTCGAAAGAGATTCGAGGACCAGAGAATGCGCGATGAAGAATTCCTGTTTGATACCCATGTCATCTTCCAAATGAGCGTATAGATTTTTAAGTATTGACGAATACCAATTCAATGTGGCGACGATGGGACAATCTGAATCCGAGTCTCCTTCGCTATCTTCATCAGTACCAATGAGTTCAAGGCACACTAAGAACGGGATGCATCGAGAAATATAGCCCACTCGTGCTAACTGACTAGATACTAAAGCCAGATCAACTTTAGATTTGTTCTTCCCCTTTTTTGATAGAGACTCGAGATTTGTTGTAGTGCATATGTCGAAAAGAGATCGACGCACCTTGGACGGAATTTTAGGGCAGTACTCAGCTGCCTCCCAAGAAAACAATGCTTCTGCAGCGGCGTCATCAATATCACTGTCGCTTGAGTTTATGGTATCAGTTTTGGGCCAAACTGCAGTTGAAATGGTATGCAACAAGACCAACGACGAATCATCACGTTTTTCAAACGACGAGGCAGCTGCACCTAACAGAGCTGGAACAAGATGTGTAGAGGATTCTTTCTTCGGCAGATGGGGTAGAAGATTCTGACCAAGGAATAATGCTGGATCAAGACTAGTCTCAGACAATTTGGCGTCCGCATCAACTCCTGATATAATGGTGGGGAGAAATTTGCCGAGCCGCAAAGCAAACGAAGAATGCCCAGGATTCGTTCGCCAAGCCGAACAAAGGAATCTTAGAATATGCTCTTGAAGTTTGTGCCCCACGTTTGAGTAAATGTTGTGACCGAGAAGTTCTTGCAACGAATCGGCTACGCGATCTGCAGCACCGCATCGATCAAACCCGTTGCTAAGGAGTCTACCATCTTGAAAAATGATGGTTTCGGTCATCAAATCAATGACATATCCTGACACACAAACAAAAATTACTGCAGTTGACTTCGTTGACGACATTGAAGCGGTCAATTCTTTCATCATGGATGTGGTCAGATCCAGTGCACGGTGAATTTCGTCCAAGACACCAGCAAATGCGTTTCCTGCCATATCGTGCCCCTCCTCCTGTGATTTGCGAGCGACGTGACCACGCACTTTGTACAGAAACTGCGATGCAACCTCATAAACAGCTAACACCTTGTTCTTTTCCAACGCCAATAGTTGTTGTGCATCATAGTTATCTTTGTATTTGTTCATCGTCTTCTTTTGTCTACCATAACCAATAATACAATCCATTATTGTTTTAGCCACCAATCGATCTTTCTTTGAATGCAATCTCCCCGGAGCACCTCTCGACACCTCGAACAATAAGGAAGACACACCATCAATGGCGTCTGCGCGTGCTCTTTTCCCTTGAACATTTTTTTCCATGCCCGAAGAAACAGCCAAAGAATCTGCCAAGGCTTTCACTGTCCTACTCAAATGACGTTTCAATCCCTTCTCCGAGCACTTTCTGAGTAGCGGTGCGTAAACCTCGCATGCTAATCGTCGGGCAATATCACGTCTGTGACAGATCGTTTTACCGTAGAATTGACGGAGAATGTCAGCATCCTCTATCGTTTGTTGTTGTTTTACGGAGGTTTCGCCATCCCCTGATTGATGATTCGGAAGATGGCTGTGAATGAGTTTATCTGAGTTGTATTTGAATAGATACGATACAGCTCGGAAGGCAGCTTCAATGTGACTAACATCCAATGGGATTAAAGTAAGACCATCTGGAGAATCTGTAGTCGAAACGATGGGAGGATTCAACATGTCGTCGATAATACGTGGGAGTATCCTCGTAGTCAAGAATGGATAGATTTCTGTTCGAAGTTCTCGTGCAAGAACCCCAAATAGGTGCAGGACTTCGTTCGTGGCGATGTTTACTGAGTATCCATAGGGTGCTACATTTTTCGATAAGTGATTCTTGTATGACTTCCAACTTTCGTTGTGGAGTTTACGTGGCGGGGTAGGAGAGTCGTTGTTTTCGTTCATCACTCCGTGGGGACTCAATAGATACGCATAAAGCAAGTCTACGATCCGTTCTCCATGGTACAATAACTCGGCGAGAGACTTGCACAGCGGTTGCAATTCTCGTACTAATTTTTGATAGAGTTGAGATCCATTCCTTTGTGCGGATATCTCCAATTCGGTCAGGAAGATTGTCCCTCCAGTGATGAGTCCTGTTGTGTGGACTTCTTGATCCATCTCCTCCTCTTCAAGAGATCCAGCATCAATATGCTGCCCATCACTGCCTTTGGCGTCTTCCTTGGCGGCGGCAGTTGCAGTTTCTCCCACCTGCAGTTTGGATGACGATGAGACTATCACCGCCGTTCGTCCGATACCAAGTCCTTCCGCGTCGTTATCCCTCCCAAAATATCGCACATCCTTCATTTCATGCTTGCCGTTTTCATTCTTCCTACGCCTCTTTGATCCATTATCATCAATGCGAAATGAAGTGCCGTGAACACGCTTCTCGCGCAAGCCAGTCGAGGTGGCTGTACGCCGGCTGTCAGAGTTGCGATAGACATCTGCGTTTGCGTGTTTGGCTCGGAATTTGGCCGATGCAAATCGGAGGCGGTTTTTTCCTCCTTGGATGTTGAAGGACTTGGTTGGCTGGTCCATTCTATTGATGCGGCCCCTCGATAGTGCGCTCCTGAGTCTGAGATGCTATGCCTTGCTGCTATGAATTTCGGATTCGGTCGATGGTGCGTCGCATGAAAAATGTGAAAGAACGATTTTTGTGATTTTTCGGGATTTCGTGGTGCCCGGGTTTTTCTTACATACGTCATAGCGTACTTACAATACTGGGTCTGTGCGTCGTATCTCCCTCCACCACCGGGGATGCCGCCAGGGGGGCGGGGCGGGCGGGAGCGAGGAGGAGATTGATTGAGGAAGGAGGAAGGATTGTTGGAGGGACGGAGGGAGTGCAGAAACAATCGACCTTCTCTAATCAAAGGGGCGATCTTCAGAGCTCATAGAAAGGCTATGACTAAATCTGGACTAGCCTGTTGTCTGGCACCATCAGACCTAAATATCTGTACAAGTTTAACCCCAATTATGCGCCGGGTGCTTTTCTAACACTTTTTCGATCCAGACGCCCCAACTTCAGATATTGGTTGGTAAATCGGTGTAAACAGGAACTCATACCCCAACCAAGTATCCAGTCATTTAAAGCAGCCCTTTCTG
>JALLBA010000464.1:0-17895 GCA_036939675.1 Cyclostephanos invisitatus
CAGATAATATTATTTTTAAGATATGTGTATTTCCCAGCGAGTTATGTGTTTTTTTTCTAATAGACTGAATTCCGTCTTTTGGGGGGTAAATCAACCGAAAAGTGTCTCAATCTGTGAGCAGCCCTATCTAATAGTTCATGTCATAAAAATAATAGTTCAAGGGGAAGGCGGCCGGCGCCTATGATGTCTTTTGGAGACGATGACGTCACCTTGAAGATTTTTCAACCATATCTCTGGAAAACATCCGACTCTATGAAGGAATCTGTCATGTCCATCGTGAGTGCGTGTTCTTGTGCTCAAGAGCCCAATCAAAAGGTCCTCACGAGCGATGTTCCCCCGCCCCACTGTTCGCATTTAAGAGATTCACAGATTTCTTTTTTCTAAAGCATACCCCAACAATGAAGATCGCCATCGTTTCCGCCCTAGTTGGCTCTGCTGCCGCGTTCGCGCCGAATGCCCAAACTGGTCGCACCTCCACCGCTGTTCGCGACAACCTCAATGGATGGTCACCCAACGAATCCGAATTCGCATGGGGTTTGCCCGGTGCTATCCCCCCGTTCGCGGATGGATTCGACCCCCTCGGTCTGTCCACGGGGACTCCTCTCAGTACCATGAAGCAGTGGCGTGAGGCCGAGGTGCAACACAGCCGCGTGGCGATGCTTGCGGCCCTTGGTATGTTGGTTGTCGAGGAACCCATTGAGTACCACCCGCTCTTCGAGGCGTACAACAAGGACATTGGACCGGCCATTCGTCATCTTGACGAGGTTGATGCTGTTTCGCCGTTCTTCTTGGCTTTCCTAACTATCGCCATCGGAAGCGTCGAGTGGAACCGTGCTCTAAAAGGATTCTCGTGAGTGTTTTTATTCTTGTGCCATTTTTGAGAGAAAATACCTATTCACATGATTTTGGTGTAATGCTATTTCTTCTTCGTCGTCGTCCAAAGGAAACCAGAGGGATCATTCGCCTTCCAGCAGCTCAATGATAGCTACTACCCGGGTGATGTCGGTTTCGATCCTTTGAACCTGAAGCCCAGTGACCCCGAGGAGTTTGCTACCATGCAAACCAAGGAGTTGCAGAATGGACGCCTTGCCATGCTGGGAGCCATGGGCATGATTGCTCAAGAGTTGGTGGAGTAAGTGCTATGATTTTTAACAAACTTGTCACGAAGAAATGTCATTCGATTGTGCCATTGCTGATTTTTTCATTCCTGCTGTAATTATATTCAACAGTGGCAAGGAAATCTTCGTAAGCCTAGGCTTGGCCTCTGATCGATTCGATCCTTCCAGTGTCCCGATTCAGTTCTAGAGACTACCGTTTCTTTTGATGCGATGGCCTTCAGCTGCTACTCGGCACAAGATTTCCACCTCGTCTACCAGAGTCACAGCTAGTATCTCGGTACAAATCACCCTGAATTTGTCAGAAGAATATCAATCGTAAAATCATAGACATTAAACCAGCAGCGATAGATAAGTACGCTGAAGTCATCCAAATGATCATTGCCTCCTTTAGCCGTAGCTTTATAAATGAAAGGTTTGCCGCTGTCAAATGGCATGTTGGATAGAATTGGACCGCGAGAAAAATGGGCTGTCTATTAATTCTGAACTGTCAAGGAGTGGCCGTTGCACATAGACAGGAGTATAGAGTTGGGTCACGTGTTCTTGGCGATAGTAGAGGAATTTTGATTTGAGAAGGTTAGATGCCGGCCAACTCACTGTTTATCAAGATTCTGAATCCTAAGGCAAAGTTGAAACGCCTCTATTTTACAAAGATTGGCTACTCCTACAAAAGGGTTGCCATTTCTCATCTCCAAAAAATAGCACTCAACACGAAATGATTTCTCTCCAGAGGTTGGGCCTTATTTTGCTCTCATCACTGGCAGATTGAGAGCTTTACAGACTGAGTTACAAGTATGGCGACAGCAAAAGTCACGGATTCCACGCATGCCAAGATCAGTTTTGCCGTAGCGATTTTTCATGCTGTTTGAGCCATGACGATCTTTCTTCCCTTTGGAACATATGGCGGGATCGGTGAGACGAAAGACTGGCCGCCTGCCCTCCATATCCAATATTCCTTGCAAATCACAGACAATCATACTGTGGCATGTGCTCACATACACCCAATGACTGAAGGCTTGGACAAAATCAGTGAGTTTGACTACTCCTATTGATAGATTGATCGACGCTCCATCACGGTTCTCGTTGTTAACAAAGCCATTGTTGCTATTGAACTTTGTAAACTTTCCTTTGAGGTATTTTTCTATTGCAGTCAGAACGAAGCAGTGAGCTGTTGACACCGATAGTATAAAAGGTAAATCTTAAATGCATGTACATACCAACTAACAATCCACACTTGTTACCGTGAAAATTTGTGTATTCGTAAACGCTGCATTCGAGAAAGACGATGGGCGGGGGTAAAGATACTTCATCTGTTGAAGGCCGCAGCAAAGGGGCTCTCTCAACTGCTTGATTGAACAATTTGGCTAGCTCGTTCGATTTGTTCTGTACATGGCAAAATGTCGAATGGAATGCCTCTTTAGATTCTTCATCTTCAATGTATCTTGACTCTTTGGCTACCAATGGGCAACCAACTCGTTCCCATCCCCGCCCTGCTGACTTGAGCTTTATTTCGTGAAACATGTAAGCCAGTCGCTCCGCTCCCTGGGTGGCAAAGAAGAATCGAATGAGAGCATCACGTGAGAATTCCAACTGTCAGGCAAACAAATGCCAGAATGAAGTGCCGACCTTTCCGAACGGATCCTTTTCGATATCGAAACCAGCACAGCTGGGGTTGAAGAAATCGACTCTCGGCCACATATTGGACAAGTCTCTAGGATTATATTTATGCCTCGATACCGTTTGTGTTTCTCTCCGAAAGGGAGTATCTAAATCATGGTCTTTAATTTTTTGTTTCATTTGATAACACTTTTCCGTCTTGGATGGTTTCCTATCAATTGTGGAGCAGAGATCGTCTCTAGTCGTTGTCATAGATGTGGCCAATGAGCTAAAGGAGGTACTGAGAGATGCAGGATTCAGGCCGGCGTGGTTGAAGCGGCCTAGTGCGCCACATCGCTCCGCAGTTTCAGCCAGCAAACGCAGTTGATCAAAATCCGCATTTGACGCCCCAATGCCCATACCAGTAAATGTTAGCTTTGATTTGAGCTTTTGAGCAAGACGAGCAATAACATTATGCCTCATTTCTTCGTGCTCAGGTAGACAGTCACTAGGCTTGCCATCGGAGATGAATAAAAGCATAAATGCGGGAATGTCATCAGCATCAAGGTCGTCAAGCACTTCAAGTTCCATCCAAATTTGTCTTTCAGCACGTTCTAGGGACTGTAAATAGTTTCCGTGGGACCTCGGACTTGCAGTGGACAAACGATTGAGGACCTTGTTGAAGAGAATCCAGTCAAGCGGCTCTTTCTCAACAAATAAGGAGCCCTCATCACTCATTTCTATAATCGTAACAGCGTCAACGAAAAACTCATCATTCATCTGGTACAGCTGCTCCGCGATGTAGTCCAGTGCGAGCGTTCCGTATGCTGCATCAGACCGCGAGCGGAAGCAGTTGACATCGGAAGTTGACATCGAAGCACTTTGGTCGATGATGATTGTCGAGTGCGTCGTGACGAGGTGGGGATCATCCCTCAATATTCGACATGCTCGAGCATGGTTTTCCAACATTTGCGCGGTTATTTTCGCATGCTCGATTTTGATAGCCTTTTTATAACATGTAATCTCCTGGCAACACGTAAAATCTGTAATGCATACTGTGTTGCCAAACTCAAACTTCCATCGATGTTCTCCTTTTCTGCCCCAAGTTTTAGCCTTTGTTCCATATCGAACGACCGTTCGAAAGTCGTGTTTGCTAATGTCGCGCAATTCTCGTCTCGCCTGTCCGTGCAGCGTAGAAAGAAGTGATAGTTCTTCGTTCAATCGCGACGTTCGCGGGTGTCCTCCTTCTCGGTGGCGACCCCACCCACTGCCACTTGCTTCGTTTGCATTATTGCAATCTTCGAGTCTGTCGCCATTGTCCTGGGAGCGGTGTCCATTGTGTGGATCGAAATAGTGAACTATTGGCTCGCGATCAGAAAATTTGACCCTCTTCTTTGCATCATCGATGTCGTCGTCGTCGCCGGTAAGGTCAATGGCAGCATTTCCCTCTTTGGCCGCCCGTTTCGCACGCGAGCGACTGGGATTTTCATTGATAGACTTGAGCGGCGACCTCACGCGCTTTTCGGAAGAGGACATCTGCGGATTCTACTAGGTATTGACAATCGATGTGTTGGTTTATTTGACGTCGGATTGCTTCAGTCAGCGTGTTTGTTTAGTCGCACGCTCGCTCAATCCAGACACCTCAAACGTCGAGAAAACCGAGAAAAAAGCACAAGAAAAAGCAGATTATCCCATATCATATCTCATATCAAAAGAAGATATCGTCTATTACACTTTAGAGTTTGAACCGAGGAAACATGGGTTCAAGAATTCGAACTTCATACCCAGCCATGGCTACAATCTCAGTGTGCACAAAAAAATTCTTATCAAAACGTAACTGAATGAATACTCTGCATTATTTGTGCATCATTAGAAAATGGATTGTTCATATTATCAGGGCAGTGACTACCAAAATTGGAGTTGAAAAGGGCCCCAAGATACGTTTGACCAGCCTTAGAGTTGACACGCTCTTACTCCATGCCAATTGGCTCGCAACCAAAGCGCTTTCCATGGCATATTTATTCCTCCGTCTCCTCGTCGCTATGATGCGCTTATCATAATCGGACCGCTTCTTCTCATCGGTCAATATCTCCGCCGATTCCTCGAGCGCGTGGAATGCCTCCTCGGCCCGACCGTCTCTATTCTTATCGGGGTGGACGGTACGCGCCAAATCGCGATAGACCCGCTTGATTTCCTTCGTCTTCACTCGCAATATCGTCCACGGCCCGAGGGAGAAGTTGAAGAGATAGAACGGCCCCAGCTGGAGTTCGAGGTTGCGTATTCCCAATACCGCATAATGCCTACCCGCCTTGTGCGCCCTCAGTATGCGTTTGACGACCTTGGCATCCCTGGCCTTCTGACGTTGTACCCTCTTCCGTTGTTCGTCGTTCATTTTCTTCAATTCCGCCTCAAAGGCCGACTCGCGCTTAAGCCTTACCCGTTCCGCCTCTTGCGATGCATTCGCTTCATCTTCCACGACTTTCTTCTTGGCGTTCTCCGCCTCCTTCTTTCTCAGATCGTCCTCTATCTTCGAAAAGTTCGTGGTCCCTCCTCCCATTTTGTTCACGTTGGGACCGCCCCCTCCTCTACCGCCGCCATCGCCGGGTATTCCGCCACCTGAAGATTGTCTCGCTTTCATGGCTTCGTATTCCCTAACCTCCGCTTCCATCCCATCCAGCTCCTCCTCCTCCCGAGCCTGTTCGGCGAGGATCTCTGCCAGGAAATCATCGTCTCCTTCCAGAGAGTCTCCATCGGCTAGGCAGAAGATGTACGCATTTCCCAAGATGGACGTGAGGGATGCGTTGATAAGGAATAACGCAACGAGTGCGAAATAGATGGATCGTTTGCCACTGGGTCTGGGATGTCTCATTTTCTCCCTTCAAGGCTCTAAATGTATAGAGTCGGAGCAAGCGAAGGCGTTCATGGTTTTGCTCTATGGTTCTGCTCCACCATGAATGTCCCCATGGGTCGCCGTCAACTCGAACACTATTTTTTGTTTCATGTTCCACGTGGAATTGAAATCTTGGAAGGTCGAGAACTGTTTCTTATGTCCATTTTTGTGAGCCTTTTACGAAGCTTAAAAGATTTCGGGTGACGTACAGATTTAATAGATTCATGTTCAAGTTGTTTTTATTTCCTCTCCACCGCTGGCCTCCAACACACCACCTTCCCTCCCGCTCGCCTCTCTCGTTCACTCTGCCGCCAAGCGCAAATATCTCCGCCGTCACCAAGATGAAGCTCGCCGTCCTCTCCACCCTCGTCGCCGGCGCCGCAGCCTTCGCTCCTGCCCCCGTCGACCGCGCGTCAACCTCCCTCTTGGCCACCCGCGCCGTCAGCAAGGCCCCCCCGGCGAAGGCCGCACCCGTGAAGAAGGCCGCCCCCGTCAAGGCCGCCAAGGCTGCCCCCGTCAAGGCTGCCCCCACCGGCAAGAAGAACATCGCCTTCACCCCCGCGCCCAACCCGTATGGCCTCATCGGCGACCTCCCCCCGGTCGGATTCTTCGACCCCGCCGGATTCGCCGCGAAGGCCTCTCCCGAGGAGCTCCAGCGCTACCGCGAGGTAGAGATCATGCACGGCCGATTCGCCCAGCTTGCGGTCCTCGGCATGCTCCTCCCCGAGAAGTACGCCGCCGACGGTGCCTTCGGAGACGACTTCCTCGCCCCCACCGGGACGGCACTGGAGGTCTTCAACACCGATCCCATCTGGACCGGGCTGACCTTCGGCGTCATCGCCGTCCTAGAGACAGTCCGCCTCCTCGAGACGGAGCCCGGCACGCGCGCCAATGCCAAGATCCTCGAGACGGGCCTTTACTCCACTCCCCCGCCGGAGAAATTGGCGGACTACAAATTGAAGGAACTCCAGAACGGACGTCTTGCCATGCTCGCATTCGCCGGGGAGGTCGCCCAGGAGCTGGTCAACTCCACTCCCCTCTTGGAGAACCTCTCGTCTTAAAAAAAACATGACGAGGCCGAAATGCGGTAAATAATTTGGGGATCCTCCCCAAGTGAAAGACCGTGTATGCGTCGATGATTCTTGTAATAGAATGGGAGTCTCTCGCCGTTAAGCTGATGTTATAAAATTGAACTCCGGCCCTGTTATTTTCTCAACCATGGTTAATGATTATCGCCGTCGTGAGGGGATCTGAGGTTTAGGACGCTACAAAATATGGACCAGGGTAGGTCACAAGTTGATGAGTGGGGGTTGGCCACACTCACTTGCACGCGCTGGGGTGACCTAACATTATTGTCTGTACTACTTAAAGAATCAATTGCGCTGCAGCAAGTATTCAACTTTGACGAGACATAACCTTTCTTTGTATTCGGTTCGACTGTACGATAGTCAATTATTTTCTTTATTTCTACGAACTATTTGTGTGTCTCCACTGATTCGATATTCATCTCACTCGTACAAGATCTTAAGTCTAACTTCGACAAGACCTCTCAACGGTGCTATGTTGGGGCGTTATTGTTTCTCATCGTTCTGCGAGAGTTAGAGCAGTTACTTACGTGGAGAATACTTCTTCAAATCTGATTTATTAGACAATTTCTACTCTGTTTATTGACTCCTTCTGCGATAGGCCAAGCAAAAATCATGGAAGGAACATAGGGCAAGAAATGAAACAGTTCGTATGGTACAACCCCCGACCTAACTTGAAATCTCTCAAGATACAACTCTCGAACCAACTCTCTAGAGGAGCTATCAAAAACTTCTTAGTGGAAAGCTTAAATCTAGAAGAACCGACCATTTTTCCGTGTAGTCATCCTGCGCTTGATCTGAGCAGAATTCATGTGGCCTTCGAACTTGGCTCGCTTGGCATCGATGGCTTCTCCTGGAGACATTCCTGCGTATGGGTTAGAACTGCTTTGCTTCAAGATCGTGACCGCATCGTTGTATTGCATGCACTCAACGGGGAATTCGGACTCAGAATTTACTTTCGAGGCAATTGATACGCATAAGTCGTGACCAGGATGATTGTTTCCGCTTTTAGTCGCTATCAAGGAGGAGAGCGGAGCAATATGAGGACATTCATAATGTTAGTAAAGTAATTAGACTTGTGCATGCTCTCTCAATTTTTCTCACCATTGAACACCATGGTTACATATTTTGTGATATGACTTGGAGGGAGACCTGTTGCTTTGTGTTTCGATGCTCGAAGAGAGTTCTTTTCCATCGTGGGTGTCAATTAAACTCAGTATTTGTACCACTTCAAGGAATTCCACAATAGACGACACCTAATTTCTACAGACAACAAACGAGGCGTATCGTAATAGATCTTTACGTAGATACCTATCTATTGAAAGACAGTGTGTAGGAGTTGGAATCGAAATCGGACTGCACTGTCGGCGATCTGGCATATTGACTGAGAGGGCTAAGGATCATCGCCCACACAATATCAATGTGGAGGTTGGCATCGGCAACAAGTTCCAGCGGCGTTGTTCGGGGCCGCGCATCATGTTACGGTGCATCGAAATCAAGGACGCGAACCAATGCCCTCGAACTCAAGTCAAGGAGCTTGTTACTTTGTCGCTCATTTTCTTCCCCAAACGTGCGAGCCAGTCTCCAATGCGTGCACGTCTTCGTTTCGGTGAAAAAGGGGCGCGAAGAAGATTTTCTCTCAGCGTCGCTGGCAAACGCGCGCGCGTCGTCCCGAGAGGAGGGCATTGCGAGATTCGACGTCATCCAGCAAGAGGACGATCCGACGAAGTTCGTTCTGGTGGAGGTATACAAAAACGATGGCGCCCCTGCAGCTCACAAAGAAACGGATCATTATTTAGCTTGGCGTGCGGCCGTCGAAGATATGATGGCAGAACCGAGGAAGGCGATTAAGTACAAGAATATTTTTCCTGCGACTGTTGCGGGATGGGATTATGTCGATGGTGTCATTTTGGAATGAAGGCAACATTTGAAAAAGGCTTGAGGAGCTTCATGTGATTTCCGAGCTTAACCGTTAAAGCGTTATCCTAAAGAGTGGCGTCGAAAGCATGCTAGTGATACAAAAACTGTTTGATTGGTTCCGTTTGATTAAAAGCCCTCTTCCTCTGATTTTAGTTATGCGAGGAAACCGATCGAAACCGCAACTAAAACCTGCTCTGCTTGCATTCCGAGACATTCGGAGCTCGCATAATTTATGGTGCCAACGAAGCTGTCTGGTTTGATACAAATCGTTTTTTCCAAAACTGCACAATTTCCATTCAAAAAAAGCTGTTGGCGGCCGCGTTGTGAGGTCAAGGGTCAAGCGATCACGCAGAGTCATAATTTTTCACCTCAAGCATAATGGATCCGAATAAAACACCCCTCAGTAGAATTCAGAAGAGGTTCGGTCGAAAGTCCAGGAGTTACTACACACCTACCGGCAAAGAAAATTGGGATCCAGACTTCGTGGACTATCCCGAGAGGCGTAACAAGAACGACGAAAGCCCAGAGAGCTACACTTTGAGTCCAACTGGGCCTGAAGAACGACTATATTGCGAATCTACGCCAAAAATTGACAGGAATGGCAAAGATCGCGTTGCAAGCAAGCACGATAGTCGGCTGGCAAATATGAAAACGCGTTCGATATCTTTGAAAGGTGCTGTAAAATTGTCGTCGTCAAACTCAACTTTTTCCGTGTGGGAAGAGGAGAACTGCATTTGTCGAGATTGATCACATGTTTGGAGTAAAACTTCAGGTTAGAGAGCAACATTGGCAACCCCTTCGGCTGAATCCCACCTAGACGTCAGAATATGTACGGCTTTTGAGATACTACGAAATTACGAAATTAGCTAGTCATCATCGTACGTCATAAATGTAAGCTTGACAGGAGGCATCTCCACTAATTCAATCTCTGTTTCGTTTTCGCCGATATCCTCTTTGGCTCGTCTTCCCTTTTTCTTTCCAAATAGTTCTTTTGCGATCGAGGCCGGGACACTCTTCTTCTTCACAATATACACGGCGGGCCCGAACACGGCATCCTCATAGGAATCCTCCTCCTCCTCTCCATTCGCATCGGGATGTTGACCGCCTCCTCCATGAACTTCGACGGACCAAACATACTCCTTCTCATCGTCGTCAAGATCGTTCTCCGACGCCTTCGCCTTAGTCTTCTCAGCTAACGATTTGGCCCGACTTGCGTTCCTGTCCCCGTTCAACTGTCGTCTCTCTAAGAATTCACTCTTCAATCCGTTGAATACTACATCCTCCAACCAAGCCATGCCCTTTGGATCGTTAGCGTTAAGGTGACTCACGATGAGGATGGCTCCACCGTCACTCGTCACGCGAGCCATTTCCTTGACAATCTTTATGCAATTCGACAAGCCTTCGTCTTCATCGGAAAGCATTGCATCGAGGGTACCCTTCTCTAATACGAGATCGTACGTGTTGGACGAGAAAGGGAGCGATCTCGCATCGATGGCTTGGTAGATTGGTTGGAGGTTCTCGATCTTATTCAAGGTCGATGTGTCAATTGACGGGTGGCACTCATGTTCATCCGACCCCAGTCCATTCAATTTCCGCACGACGATGTCGCTGTAATCTATGCACGTGATTTCTCCCACCAATGCCCGTGCGTCGATTCCCATGTCGGCGTGCATCGATATCAGATCCGAGGCCAGCGACGCACCGAGCGGCCTATCGCCGCATCCCACTTCTAGGATTCGTTTGGGTACGTGTTCAGTATCACCCGAAAGTTCGCCATGTTCGTTCGTATCACCACCGGGTCGTTCCATCGCCTCATTTGGGTCATCGGATGTTTCCTCGCATTTGGATTGCAAGTCCCCGGCGATGATCGAATCATCATCGCCATCCTCGTCGTTGTCTCCGTCGTCGTCGTCGTCGTCGTCGTCGTCGTCGTCGTCGCCATCCTCTTCCTCTTCCACCCACGATTCCGCATCCACATCGTCGTCGTCATCGCTTCCCACGACCTCGTCATTTCCCAATATCAATGGCATTATCAGCGGCCGCAACTCGTCGTACGAAAAATACCACTCGTGTCCGGGCCTCATCGCCTCCCTGGATAACGAGATCCCGTCCATGACGAATCCATCGCCGTCCGCATCGACGCCAGAATCATCCGCGGCGAGGAGTTCCTCCCCGGACGAGGCGTGAGATTTGTACCGCGCATCCCAGTATTCTCTCGATCCGTATTTGGGCGCCGGGCGCTTTTCGGAGGAGCCGGCGGTGGATCGCGCCGATCCCGCCGCAGCGATCCCACCGCCGGCATCTTCCTCCTCCCCCCTTCGACGTTTGTCATTCAGTAGGTCCTTGAGATTCCCATCTTCGGTGATGGGTCTAGCGGCTGCACCGGAGTTTGCTTTTCGTTTCATGTCCTTCGACGTTGACTGTTTGTTTTGAATGGTCGTCGTATTCGTCCCGTTGTCTTGTTGAAATCTTCACAACCTTCCATCGCTCTAAAACTCGCTTTATCTCATATCATTTATTTTTTTCTGTGCGTCAGGCCTCTCGGGAGGCAAAAGTTGACACACGAGATGAAAGGCAAGTGCGTTCTGTGGTTCTCGGTCTCGTGTTCCACGTTCCATTATTGTTTTAATTCCCATATTCAGCGCAACGAACATATTTCACCATGAACCGCTCGATCGCCTCCATCCTCGTCCTATTCGTCGTCGCCGCCGCATCGGTCGACAGGTCGTCGGGATTCGCCCCCTCGGTCCAGCGATCCACCCTCGCCTCGAAACGACACAATAACAATGTTGGCCCGTCGTCATCGTCCTCGACCCTCGTCGCCTCCCCATTCTCCAACTCGATCACCGCGCTCAACCTCAAGGTGAAGATCGATCCCGAGGCAGCGAAGAAGAAGGGGAACAAGAACGTCGCGGGTAATGCGAAGATGGCTGCGTACGGTGGATCGGTCGTCATCGCTATCATGCTCCCAATCGCCTTCCTGGTCTGGTCGGCCGTTAGCAAGTAGTCAACTCCTTTTTGAAGTGAGGGGAGGGGGGGGGGGGGGGGGGGGGGGGGGGCGAGGGCGGCATCGTCACATGGATCCCACAGCAGACGGGGTGATTCTCTATGTGGCGTTTGGGCATAATGCAGAGGGCCATGGATGATGGATGGATAGAGAGTATTTCCCGTTAACAGTTTCGTCTCGCGAGGTTATAGAGGAGGCAACCCGGTGGCGCGAAAGATCTAGCGAATTGACGTGGAATAAATATGAGTAGAAAGTTCAAGATATGGTGGGGGCCGGGTGCAAACCCCGGACGTGATATGCCAGGGGGAGACGACTTTGATGATTCCCACAAGGCGAATGGGCTTGATATCTGGGTAAGTGGTGCCATGGAAATACATAATAATTACAATAGCAGATGATGTATTGCTTCAACATTGATACCGGACTGATGTTTTCCCCCCACAATATTCGCGAGGAAATAACCTCCCACCCAATAATTATCACATGTGGGTTCTAGGGCCGAGATCGATCAATTGAGTATGAGCGATGATATACTTCTTTTTTGTATAATCGATTTAGTAACACTCGACTCTTCCTATCATTGTTAATTGTTCACACATTCATGAGTGGAATTGGCAAAACCTAGTCTCAGAGGCAGTTTATCGCACGGCATCAATCGCTCCGCCTCTCATCCCCCCCACCCCATGCCCTGTCCCCTCCATCCCGTCTCTAAACCACATCAATTGTTTTACACTTTATTCATGATGCCTGCCTTCGATCTGTCCGTCATTAGGGGCAGAAATGCCCCTCTAAATTTGGCGGGATGACCTCGAGCAGTCATCCAAACCTATTATGGTACTACCTACTTCGCGTCGCCCCTCGCCCCACGGCAACGAACGAAAAAAAGAGGAACCCGAGATGCCGCGGCCGTCATCGTGGCGGCATCCCCCGTCGGCCATCGCCACCGTCGCCGCGATGAGACTCCAAGTCGTCGTTTCGAATGCGCGTGGTAGTATTCTTCTTCGCTCCTCCTCTCCGTCGTCGTCGTCGTCGTCGTCGTCGTCGTCGTCGTCGTCGTCGTTGTCGTCGTCGTCGTCGTCGTCGTCGTCGTTTCTTTCGTCGTCGTCCTACCCCTCCAACGTCATTGTCGAGCGACCGCGGCGTCGTACGAACCCACCGCCGCCGCATCGGACATCGTCGCACCACCAACGATATAATCATCATCATTATCATCGCCCCTCACTACTGGGAGGCTACCACCGCGAATGCCACCACCTCCGTCATTGTCGTGCGACGACGATGCGCGGACCTCAACTTTCGTACGACTCGCGCCGCCTCTCCTCCACCGTCATCGGCGGCGACGACGACGACGACGAAAACGACGATAAGAATCAACGACCCCCTCGTCGTCTATCGGCGGCGATCGTCGGATCCGGCCCGTCCGGATTGTACTCCGCCAAGTACCTGCTGTCCTCGATTTCGAAGAGGATGCCTGTGCCGCAATCGGAGGATGCACCTACCGGGGCAAAAAGGGGGTCGATGGCCGAGGAGGCTGGACGGGATCAGCCGGAGGGGGGGCTAATATCATCAAGACGCCCATCGTCGTTCGGATGGTCGGGGATCGACGTCGACGTATTGGAGCGATTGCCGACCCCGTTCGGACTCGTGAGGTACGGCGTGGCACCGGATCATCCGGAGGTCAAGAACGTCGAGCGGGAATTAGCGTCGCTGTTCGACGAGTACGACGTAAATGACGACGCGAACGAAAACGATGTCATCGAGGGGGAGGAGCGACGGCATCGGCATCATCGCCGCGAACGCCAGATGCAGCATTCGTCATTGTCGTACTTCGGCAACGTCGACGTCGGCAAGGACGTGTCCCTCGATGCGCTGCGATCGCTATACGACGTCGTGATACTCGCATACGGGTGTCAGAATTCCGATAGGAGATTGGGCGTGCCCGGGAGCGGATATGGAGAATTGGACGGCGTCCTTAGCGCACGCGAGTTCGTGGCTTGGTACAACGGACATCCGGAGTACGGTCGCGTGGGCGATGTCGTGAATCGGTGCCTATGGCAAACGGGGGGGTTGTCGTCGTCATCGTCCTACATACCCGGAAAGGACGCGGTTTCCCCGGCGAACGTGGTGGTAATCGGACAGGGGAATGTGGCGTTGGACGTAGCGAGGATACTCGTCAAGGGCGGCACCGGCCTACTCGAGACGGACGCGCCGAAAACGGTACTGGACACGTTACGGGGGGGCGTTTCGCGCGTAAGCGTCGTGGGGAGGAGGGGACACGTGCAGGGGGCGTTCACCATCAAGGTCGGTTAATACTACTCGCCCGGGGGGCTTCTTGTACACGAATATGATTTTTCTCATTGATTTTGGGTCCACTGCCATGACATTCCCCCCCCCCCCCTTCTTCCTTCGTTGAACCCCCTCCCCTCGAAATTGACGGCGGAGCAGGAGCTGCGCGAACTCACGAAGTTGAAGGACGAAGGTCATGACGCGTCATTCGTAGTTCGGAAGGAGGAGCTCGATTTGGGAATGACAGATTCGTCGATATCGGAGCTCAAGGGTCCATCGGGACGACCGAAAACTCGCATAGACAAGCTCCTGCGTGACTCGGCGACGACGGGTGACAATGCATCATCGGGTGAGAGAGATGGTTCCGGTCCGTAGCCGTCGTTTTTTCCAGCCGGATTTAGTGTCTCGCCTCGCACCGTTGCTCACCCCCCCCCCCCCCCCCCTCCTCGTGATTTCGAACATGCAACAGACACGGCTAAGCAAGTGGAGCTTCGATTCCTGATGAATCCCATCCGCTTGGAATCGAGTGATAGCGACGGCAGTCGGATAGGGCGCGTTGTCTGCGAACGAACGAGCCTCGTCGGCGATCCGTTCGATCAGAAGATAATTGGAACGAGCGCGACGGAATCGATGCCAGCGGATTTGGTCCTCATCAGCATAGGATACATGGGAATGCCGCTGGAGGGGATGGAGGACGACCGACTGTTCGACGACACGAGGGGAGTCGTCGCGAACGTGAACGGGAAGGTCGTGGGGGATAACAACCTGTTCGTGACCGGATGGGTCAAGGTGAGTGCTTGATTCTATTATTTTATGTAAAAAAGCGCCCGCCACTGACACAAGTCTTCTATCGGATCAAGCGCGGCCCAACGGGTATCATCGGCACGAATATATCGGACGCCAAAGAGACTGTCGCGTCTGTGATGGAATACATCGAGTCGGGTGGGATCGTTGAATCGTGGGATGATAAGCGGTTGCAGCGGGAAGCGTCGTCCGCGGGGAGGGCCGGACTTGTCGAGATTTTGCATGGACGCACCTCTTACATCAGCTGGTCCCAATATCTGAAAATTAACGCCGCCGAGACCGATCGCGGTGGGCTCCGAAATGACGCCCAACCACGCGAGAAACTCCTGACCGTAGATGCCATGCTGGCGGCGGCCACACGAGCGATACATTAACCTCTCTCGACTTGTACTCGCCAATAACGCCGTGCGTTATCTACTGCAGCTCTACCACCACCGCCGTTGCCCAAAAGCCCGCGCAGCTGCAGTGCCATTGACGTGGTATAAACAGGGATTGGAAATGCTCTAGAAGAGTAGTCATCGACGTCATACCGGCACCGTCATCGCATTTTCCCTTGCGCAGGATCCTAAATCCTTATGGCAATGGCCAGAATCATCCATACAAATCAGATAGAAGGGTGAAATAGGCAGCTGATGCGGATGTGGTGAAGGCTCTTGAACTTATCTCGTCATGACGCTCCTTGAACCTTCCCGTCCACGCAGAGCGAAGGCAATTTCGACAGTGTACTCACACTTCAAATCTGAATAATATGGCGTATTCTGATTACGAATCTTTACTAATCAGCTTTTTCAACTCTATTGTCCTCCCTTCGTTCATCTGCTGCCTACAAGTCACAGCACTCATTTTTACTCATTCGTCACGCCGTCTCACTATTACTTGCACCGATAAGTTTTGCCGTACGACTGTGCTTCCAAATCAAGGCACCAATAACATCATCGTCATCGGAAGAGTTTGGGTCCATGGTATCCGGAAGAAGGAGGGATGATTGATGAGCTGCGTCTTGATGCTCAATAGGCGGAGAAGGTGCGACTATCAATTCGGACGAATAGTTTAGATCCATGGTATTCGGATGAAGGGAGGGTGATTGATGAGCTGCTATTTCATGCACAATAGGCTGGGTAGATGTGGCCTTCAAATTGGTCGAATAGATTGGGTCCATGGTAGGTGGACGAGGAGAGAGTGAACGATGAGCAGCGACAGAACTAACATTCGTTGCAGTCGCGGTCGCGTTCGCGGCCTCATCTCTCTCGGAAGACTGAGGGAGTTGTCCACCCAGAGAAGTGGCCCCTGTCATGGTGATACCCGCGCCATGCCTCCAACAAACTCCTTGACTGACGGGATTGTTGAGGTAACCCTCGTGGTTGCAACGTATCAGATCAGTGGGGAGATGAATTTTACCATGTGTAATACAATATCCAGCCCGCTGCGGATATCTTCGGCAACCCTCGTGTTTGCATTTTTGAATACCTCCGCCATGCCTCAAACAGAGCCCTCCCTGTCTGGCATAGGTGGAACACCCCTCCCGACTGCACTCTCACCTTGGCGCCATGCCTCCTGCAAACTCCACCCTGTTGGGCATTGGTGGTACACCCCTCGCGAGTGCATTGTTTCATCTTCGCGCTGTGCCTCAAACAAACTCCACCCTGAATAGCCCAATAGGAGCACCCGTCGATTCTGCAAAGTCTCGCCTTCGCACCATGAGCGACGCAAACTCCCCCCACAACGGCCCAATGAGTGCACCCCTCATGGCTGCATTGTTTTTTGCCCATTTTATCCGATTCGGCCAGGAGTTGTATAAATTTGTGGCGTCACAGTAAAATTTGTGGTACAAATATGAGGCGCCAGAAATAGTAGATGCGAGTGTTGTTTTTATTATTTTTGATGCAGCCCTTTGACATTGAATGAATCATCTTTGATAGAGCAGGCCATGGCATTACCTAGTACGATATTCATATTATTTATGCGTCGTTTCGGACTTGGTCCTGTTATCGTTTAGAGGCTGGCTGGGAATATATTCGGTGAATAGAAATCCGGATAGCATCGAGAATCCACGAATGAAATTTCCCCCCGACCTATCTATCCGGCTATCCGGCCCAAATTTTGTGATTAGATTGGCTTGAATGGAAAAAAATGCCAAAAAAGCCCGTTTCCTGCTCTTTTTTGGCACAGACTTTCCTGGCTCTCTATCCGGACCGCCTCCAAGAGCCGGATAGAGGCGCCTATCCGGCTCCCGGGAAGAGGTCCGGATAGATAGCCGGATAGGTTTTTTGCGCACTCTCCTCTATGATCCTAGAGATAATTACGCCTCGCCACCATGGCCTCTTTCCTGTCAGACGCCCTGGACAACCTTTTCGCCACCGCTAGTGGGCCAGTGTTTCATCGGGACATCCGAGCCGCTGTTGCTGAGGATATCCGTTCCAAGTTGCATGATCCGTTTCTCGATTCTTTCCCTAATCTTCGCCGGATGACCGCCAATGAGATTTCGTGCTTCGACCCTCTTCGTTCGTCAGCGCCGGGCGGTTGTGTTGCGGTTTTGGACTGTTTCGACTATTCATCCGGTGATGACAGTTCAGACGAGGGGGGGGGGTTCTCAGTGCATTCGTGCTTCTCCCAAGTTTTTCTACACCATTGGGGAATACGAGACATCATCTTTTTATTGTGAGTTTTTGTCCGACGAGGCTGTGCGCACTTCCAACGGCCGTATGGTGACTGTGAGAGAGATGACGGATGAGATGTCGCGAAATCCAAAGAGTTGCTTTCGCTCATGGTTTCGAATCCCGCTTTACATGGTGTGCAACATTGTCGATCACTTTATTGTGGAGGGGTGGATTTGGTTAAGCCCCCATTGTCGCAAGATTGCCTAAAGATCCCTTGGTACCCTCGCGATGCTTGGCGGTACGCTGCAGTCCTTCCACCAGTTGAAGCCACTGATGCACATTTGTGCGTTAGATCATAGCATCTTCTATTTGTCGTTTATTGGCCACGTCGCGAGCATATCTCACGAGTATGTGTTCATGCCTCGCACGCCGGAGGAGTTGCGGCAGATAATGTGGCGGTACGAGGAAGAAGGTCTCCCGGGTGCTGCCGGATCTGTTGACATTGTTCATGTGAAGAGGGCCAACTGTCCGGCAGGGGACTACAATCGCTCGAAAGGTAAGGAATCGTATCCGTCCCTTGCCTTTGAGTGCATCA
>JALLBA010000465.1:0-18465 GCA_036939675.1 Cyclostephanos invisitatus
TGGCGCGAGGAGGAGGGGAGTTGGGGGGGCTGGCCCCCTTTCCCTCAGGTCCATTCCCATTTCTCCCCGTTTTCCCCATACACCAATAAAATAATATCAACCCGTCCCAAAAGCCATGATCCAAACATTCACCCAGGCGCTCTATTTTTATCTTGCCCTCCCACCAATCATCATATCCGTCAATGCCGATAATGAAATTGGAGTCCTAACGAACCTTAAATCCGCATACCCTGATTGGAAGCCAAGGGGAATAGTTGATGTTGGTGCTAATACGGGTGGATGGACGAGGGCTGTGCAAGGAGAAGGTCTCTACCCTGGAGTCAAAACATTCATGGTCGAGGCATTTTCACATCATTCCAGCTCCCTTGAAGAGACCAAGAAATCATTTGCTGACGGTGTTGTTGATTACACAATTGCAGCATTATCGTCCAAGGATGGCGATACAGTCAAATTCCACAGCATCAAAAATGGCTTTACAACCGGGAACAGCATGTTTATTGAGGAGAGTGTACATTACAATAATAACAGCGATGCCACGTTTGATTTAGTCAACACGTTTAAACTTGATACACTACTTGAGCACAAGATGGAACATGTAGATTACCTCAAGTTGGACGTTCAGGTAAATAAATTTTATCCAACATGTTATATTTTGAATATGCGCAACAAATTATGCTAAATAACGGCCAATTGATGCTTTCAGGGGGCGGAACTGATGGTTTTGCTGGGAGCAACTGAAACTCTGAAGAAAGCAACTTTTGTGCAGTTCGAGGTGAGCGTCATCCAGTACAACAAGGGGGGAGCGTGTCTACACGAAGTTGACGAGCTTCTACGCAAGAATGGTTTCTTTTTTTACGACTCAAGCGATTACGTTCGTATTCCTGAGGCTTTTCATACCAAGGCGATAGGACAATTTGATGCATTGTACATTAAGCCATCTTCACATCAAATGCCAAGCTGGCTAGTGAACAACAAGGCCGTATTCTGTGGCAGCAACCCAGAGAAATTAGGGGTAGGATTAATCAAGGAAAAGAAAAACATCCGTGTTGATGCAACAGACGCTGCCACGCGCGGAGGAATGATGAATGACAGCTTGCATGTCCATCACACCTCCTCTGTCCAGATTTTCATTGTGGCAATATTTGCGTTTGGGGGGGGATATTTGGCTGGAAGAATATCTATGGGTCGAGTTTCTTTAAAGAAACTATAATGAATAAAAAAATGTTAACAATGTAAACGTTTAAGCTCAAGAAAAATGCAAATGCGGTCAGGGAGGTGAATTGCGCTGGAACGCAGAGACGTCAACACGACGTGTCTACGATACAAAATGAATTCAGGAGCCTAAAATATTACCCCTATTATGAAACTCATCAGAATTTTCTTAATAAAACTATTATTCAAATGCAGTTGGAGGTTTAGCCATACCTACTACCTTTGTCCTGTTTGATCAAAAGACGAAACCGCTCCTCAAAGCACAAATCATCTTGTCGGCCTCGCACCTCTATCGAATCATTGGGCTTCCGCAAAAGCTCCCCATTACGAGATTATTTCCTTTCCTTTCACTGGGAGGACTTCCAAAGACGTCCCAAAACCTGAGAGTCTCGTCAGCGGCAGCGGATACGACACACCCACCATCTGGACTTTGATCCATGTGAAGCACCTAGAACGACGAAATGTAAAATAAAATGGTTGTGTGGTTGTATTAGGGAAGGAGTGAATAATCACAAGACACTATAATTACACAATAGAATCAACGACAGAAGCGAACACGCACCCTAGCAGTATGGCCCTTGAACTCCTGGATCTTCGTCATGGTAGGATACTTCCAAAGAATCAACTGATTCTCACTGAAACCATGACTGGAACATATTTCCCGCTGATGCTTCGACCAAAGGAGGGAGCAAACCTGACTACCAGTGTCGATCGAGTTCAAGACCGCGCCCGAATTCGTATTCCAGAACTTGATGGTGCGATCTGCGGTGCCGCCGCCGCTTGCAAGCAACCCCCGATGGAACGGACACCAGGCCAAGGCCTTCACCGCCGCCTTGTGATGGGTCAGTGCGAGCCGGGGGCCGATGTTCGACCCGTCGAAATTCGCGCCGCCACGACGGGACATGGACGCATCCCACAGACAAAGCAGGTTCTCATTCCCGCCGCTGGCAAGGGTGCTACCCTCGTCGTTCCATCGAAGGCCGCACACCTCCTGGGTGTGCCCAACGTAGGTGCTAACCACGTGATTACGACTGCGCACGTCGTGCTGCACGATCAGCGAGTCCCGTCCGCCGGAACTGAGCCAGTGCTGATTCCAGCTGAGCGCGCCGACGCGCGCCGAGTGTCCGTCGAGCGTACGGAGCCTCCGCTCCGCCTCGGCATCCCAAAGCTGCACGACGTTGTGATTCGTGCCAACTGCAATGAAGTGACTGTTTCCCTTGTCGCGAACCCAGCTCACGCTCGTGACGAAGTCGGACTCCTCCCGCAGCGTGAGGAGGTGCCTGATGTTGCCGGTGTCGGCCTCCCAAAGGTACACGCACTGCCCGAGCGCCACCGCGAGTGTGTTGCTCTCGCTCCAGCTGACGAGGTTGAGATAATAATCGTCCACGAGCTCGGGCGCGTCGAGTATCCTCGACGGCGTCTTGGGTATCCGTCTACCGATCGACTTCGTCGCGTTACGCAATCGATTCTCCGCCTGTGAGAGCGAATCGAATTGTGTAATTCCGTTAGCGTTATTGTTCGATCCCGAATTCGAAGCCGCGCGATGTAGAACGTGTAGCTGATCGTGTATGAATGGATCGACGGAGACGTTGTTGCCGATGCCGACGCCGATGCCGTTACCGAATCGACGACGACGATCGCCGCCGGTCAACGACGAGTGACTCATTCGATTCGGGGAGGTCGACGGGGATGATGTCGGGATGAGGCATCCCATCGAGGACGACGACGATCCCTGTCGAGAGAGCGGACGACGTCCCGGCATCGACGCGGGGGTCGACGCTCCTCCGACGCCGTCGTTGTCCGGCGGTTCGCCCTGCGATCCCGAACTTATAGAACGATGCGACGAGTTTGCAGTCGACAACGACGAGGTGGAGAGCGTTCCCTGGAACGATAGCATGCGTTGCATCCCGCCCCTGCGATGGGGCGAACCCCCGCCGGGCATTCCTGCGCTCGTGCCCATCCCCGATCCTACCACTCCTCCACCCCCGACGCCTACGCCATCGATGTCGTCGTCGTTCATTGACGAGTATACGATATTCTCAATGTCCACGCGATTGTGCCCGCCCATAACGCTCGCGCCCGAACCGTCGTTGGACGATAATGCGAACGAATGGCCGTCGACGCGACGTCGTTCGTCGTCGTTCGTCGAGTACGGATACTCTCCCCCTCCTCCCATGGTCGTGGACGATACCCCGCACGGATACCGACATGCCATCGACGACGAGTGTCCATCGTCCATAGGTATGTTCAACAACGCCCCCCTCATCCTGCGATTGAATTCCGCCTGCAATGGCGTGGTGGGATTGTTATCGGTATTATTCGTCATCGGCATCACCGTCGACGGCGATCCGGATCCGGGCGGGGGCGTGGATGCGCCTCCCCCGTTGCGATTGCTCGATGAAGACGACGACGATGACGAGGAAGACGACGAGGAATTCGGATCGCCATTCTCCCCGGTCGCATGACGCGACATTCGACGCGCGTGTTCCCTCCTCGATAACTTCTCGAACGTCCTTCCCAGATTCTTCTCGACCGATTCGACCGCGGCGCGACACATATCCACTCGGAGCGTCGAGCGATTTGGTATGAATCGATCGCCGGTGTATCGCGACGGGGACATCCCCCCTACCATGCCATCCCCCATGCCCGCGTTGCGATGGCATGGCATGGTCGTCAATGGGGGTGTACGCAATGTCGGGGGCGTGTTGCCATCGCAACCACCCCTACCGAGTCGCCTTTTGGGCGTCGTCGCCGGGCGGCGTTTGATCGGGGTCATCGTGATCCCGGTTCCTCCCCCGGCGGATGACTTGTTGATTTTGGACTTGCTCGGCGTGAGACATTGAGAGGACGTCGTCATCGTCGCCATATCTCCGTCGATCGAATTAGTGTGAAAGTATGATATGAATGAAAATATGTGTGTTTGATAAATATGAAGTGATGTTGATGGTCCTGCTACCCTCTCTGCTCTTTTTACGCGTTATTCCGACGTAGTTCTTCCTGTCGTTCGTTAGGTCTCCTTCCTGCTATTCGGAGATACGATAGAGAGGCGACTGGGCGGCGCTGGGGTCCCTTCTTTTCGATGCGATGCGATTATATTTCGGCAGTGGCGTTGGCGGAGGGTTTTGCCAGTGTGAAAAAAAACAAGAACCTCCGTCGCATTCGAACGAGGGAGTGGAGAGATTAGAAGATGTGCGTTGAAAGAGCGGAGAGAGAGGCGTGGTGCGGTGAGATACGTCGGCGTGAAGTCGTTTTCGGAGTTTTCGGGAAGTCCTGGCGATAAGAGAGAAAGTATTATGCCCGTCCGGCTCGTTTTTCGATTTGAATGTAAGAAATCCTGCGTTCGTGCGTAGGTTGGATTCGATTTTTCGGGCGTTTCCCGCCAAGTTTATTATGGCGGGAAGGGAACTTTTTTGCGCGCGTGCTTTCGCGCGTGATGTCGCATCCTCATTTTATTTTTGAGGAGGAGGCGGTGAAATGAACCTGGCTGGTTGAACCATAGGCGGAGCGGCGGCGGCGAGTGATCATCATCAAGAGGGAGAGGAGGGTGTGCGAAAAGGAAGCCAAATGAGCATCAGGGCAAATCGCCAATCTACGCCAATACGAAACAACACGCCATCCATCCTACTGTTCGCGCTAGTATCCATGTTGGCACATCGGACGCGCGTCGCGTTGTCGTCGTCGTCCACGGCGAGCAATGTCCTACCGCTACTCGCATCCTCCTCCTCCCATTCCTCCTCTCATCCCCCCCACCGCGCGTCGTCGAGGTTCGCGTCGCGTGGGATGAGTATATTGGCGAGACGACGCGCGATTATCTCCCCCCTCGTGATGGATGGGATGTACGACGCGGTCGCGCATCGCGCCGCGCATTATTCCGTTTCGTCGTCCACGTCGACGAGCGGTCGTCGCGTCCCACCCCCACCCCCATCCCCGCTGTCGAATGCGATGCAACTTCGCGGAGGTGACGGGAGCGTCGATATAAGCGACGATGACGTCGAAATTTTGTCGTCGTCGTCGTCGTCCGAGGACCGTCCCACGAGCGACATCGCGAACGATCGCGCATGGCGCAGGGCCTACATCGCCGTCGGATCCAACCTCGGCGACCGATATCGCAACGTCGCGGACGCGTTATCCGAACTCGTATCCGATGGTACTGCCGTACGAATATTGCGAACGTCATACCTCAGGACGACGGCGCCCATGTACGTTACCGAACAACCGGATTTCCTAAACGGCGCCGTGGAAATCGAAACGAGGCTGTGTCCGATGGAATTGCTACGATACATGAAGGACATCGAATCGAGGTTGGGCAGGGACGTGCATTCGATTAACGAAGGCACGGTGAGAAACGGTCCGAGGATTATCGACTTGGACATCTTGCTTTACGATGACGACGAGAACATCGACGATGATACGACGAAAACGACGACGACGACTCGTCGTCCATCCCTCGTCATGCGAACGGAGGCGTTGGAGATACCGCACCCGCGTATGTGCGAGAGAGAATTCGTCCTATCGCCAATGCGCGATCTTGAGACTGCTCCGTCTTCATCGTCGTTGGGGGAGAAGAAGGAGAAGGATTATGTGTATACGAAAACCGACGATATTGACGATGACATCGAAATTCGGCACCCGATCCACAACGTTTCGATGTCAAGGTTACTCGATTCTCTCGTCAAGAAGAATCGTGACTATAACGAAACAAACGACGATGGAGGGACGAGGGCGATTAGGGTCCTCCCTCTCCCGCGTGGGAGGATGCTTTACTTCAATCGCACGTTAATCATGGGCATACTCAACGTCACCCCCGACAGCTTCAGCGACGGCGGGATGCATTCCGATACGGTCGAGATTTCGGCGTCGCATGCGATCCAAATGATAAATGACGGCGCCGACATCATCGACGTCGGTGGCGAATCGACTCGTCCGGGGGCAACGGACGTATCCGAGATCTTGGAAATGGAACGGACGGTGCCCGTCATACGGCGTATTCGCGAATTGGGCATCGACGTGCCAATATCGATAGACACTCGCAGGTCGTCGGTCGCGATGGCCGCGATAATGGCGGGCGCGGACGTCATCAACGACGTGTCGGGCGGGACGCACGATCCGAGGATGCTGGGCGTCGTGTCGTCGTTGGGGGTGCCGATGATCATAATGCACATGCGAGGCACGCCGAGTACGATGATGTCGTGCGCGAATTACGACGAATATAACGGCGGGGTCATGGCGGGCGTCGCGCACGAGCTCAATAGACGCGTGGCCGAGGCGGAGGCCGTGGGGGTACATCGATGGCTGCAGGTAATCGATCCGGGGATAGGCTTCGCCAAGGACTACGATGATAACCTGTGTCTATTGGGCAACCTCGACGCCTTACGGGGGCAATGCGGCGATCTACCGTTATTGATCGGGCCGAGTCGGAAGCGTTTCATCGGCGAGATCACGGGCGAGGCGGATCCGTTGGATAGGGATTACGGGACCGTGGCCGCGTGTTTGGCCTCGATTCGGTTCGGCAATGACAATGGGAAGTGGAATCGCGGCGATGCTCCGTGCAACATATTGCGCGTGCACAACGTGAAGGCCGTCAAGCAGGCGATTCTGGTCTACGATGCGATTGGGAATGCTAGTAGACGCTGATTAATTCGACGATACGAATCACCGCGAATGCCACATTGATAGAACAAACTGTGTTAAATCAGCAAAACAATAGCATTCATCGTATCGTGTCAATATCTATGTATTCAATATTTTGCGTTGATCACACATATCATCAACTCTCCACACAAATCCTCACACACAAATGCGTCTTCTTATCCTTAATCGCAATCATCATCCATCAAATTTTAACTCCGGTCGATGCCACTCATCACTTGGCAAATGTTAACATGATGTAAAATGGTTAGAGCTGACGTCAAAGGATGACTCTTTCTCTGAAAATTTCTCAGGAAGGAACGCTTTGACGAGTGTGCCATTAGAGAATCCGATAGGACCGCCCTCTAAAAGCAATAGCCATTGGACCCCTTCTCCAAAACTACCATCTCTATCTCTGATATTTAGGAGCCCGCAGTCGTCACTCTCATCATTACTTGCATCGTCACGTTCATCATCGCTTAGGCCTAATATGCGCCCTCCATCATCCGAATCGACCGCCGAATCGTCATTTTGCTGCCGCATTTTGTTAGCAGGCTTATTTCCTCCCCAGAAAGGAAATCTAACCTTTCCTACTGCATTTTTTTCGCGGATACATCTCATCGTCGTCTTCATCGTAATCCTCATTCTCGAACTTTCTAGGATTTCCATCTCGGCTATCCAAGCTTTCGTGGACCGCGAAGTCATTGATGTTGAAGATCCACAAAGTATCAGTGTCTTCGTTTGCTACGATCTAATACCGTGACTGTGAAATGGCCAGGTAGGCCAAGCCCGGGATTTGGTAAAAAAATTCCGTATCCATTAATATCGATGCTGCTTTGGCAAGATCCGTCGTCCTCATCTTCGTTTATTGCCATAACTACAATTTCTCTAGCAAAGTTTTGCAACAAGATTTTATTCCCAATTATGCTTACTCCTGTGATCTCAAACAATCGAGTTGTGAACTGAGAATACATCGAACGTGTTTGTACTGGAAAAGTTGAAATCATAAACGTACCCGGTTCACTCAAGCTCCAGAGGACAATTGAGTGAGGAGACCCATGGCCGGGGCGGATTGATAATGTAAACGAATTCCTTCCTCGACAGCAGCCCGAATCAATCCTGGGTCCTCTCTCCAAGTTTCTTTTGCTTTTCCGTTCGAATGCTCCCAGAAGGGAAGTATGCTTCCTTCTGATCGATCTGCGGCCTCTACTAAATCGAAATCTGAGAAACTCGTGTCATATTGTAAACTCTCGCACAGACTAAATAGCCCCACGACAATTGAATCTACCCACATGTTGCGATCTTTTTGATAAAGCTTGCAGAAAACCACTGTTGAAATGGAAGGATGGGCAGGATTTCCATCAGAATCAGCGCCGATGTCACAAGAATATGCTTTGACAAATATTCGGTCAATACTGGACCACGCTCGCAATGTGGAGGGTCCCCGTTCTTCGAAATCACGCCGCGAATAAACTTCGTAGGCATCGGACCATGTGTAAACTAAATGGTGGTTACTATTGCTAGGATCAGGTCGAACGACAATAACCGCGACGCCTGGTGTATCTCTAACATGCAATCCACAGCCGCCACTGAAGCGTCCCAAATCCTCCGTTCCGTCTGGGTAGATTCGTTTCGGCCAAACCTTAGTATCTTCCTCTTGAAACAATTTAGTGAGTGTCCCATCAGCGTGCCCACTATATAAAACTGGCTTTTTGTCGGGATCTTCGGTAAAAGCCAAGACAGTGACAAGTTTTTTTAGTTCGTTGCACGACGAAATTGATTTACATTCCTCTTGTGATACCGATGTTGGCGTTTTTGGAAGCTCTACCTCGTTGTCGAATTCAACCAAATCAGCATTTGGCCTCAACTCTATACCATTGTGCACCCAGCTTGCCTCCACCACACAAAGTAACTCATGAAAAGATTCGAAATCGTATTTCCATGCTTTGAGCATTTGGCTGCTCTCGAAGCCGCGTTTGTCGTGCCCTTTTCCAGCCCCAACGATTACGCGAAGTATGCCCTTTTTATAGTGAAACCACCGATACTTTCCTGATCGGAGCATGGCGCAGGTTTTAGGAAAAAGTTTCTCAAAATCGAACTCGAACGATTTACGATCCTTTGACAACCGAAAGAGAATATATTTTGGGCCCCTTGTTGGTCCACTTTCTTTGGGATATTTCTTCACCTTTTCGTACTCCTGATCATCGTCGGCGGGAATAACCCATCGACTAATCGCATCGTAGCGATATCTATCGAGTTTGTCCAGATAAGAGTTAAATCACGAGGCATCCATGCTTTTTTGCCAACCTCAAAGAGTTCATTCAAATCAAGCATCGCAGGGGCGTAAAAAAGATCCTAGGTTAACATGCTGTTTTCCATAGCACAGAACGTGTCGGGTCCCAAGAGCCCCAAGTTAGCACATCCAATGGCTTCTTTCTCAGAAGCAGCACGAAGAGCTGGTTCATCGTCGTTGTTAACACCCTCTTCGTAGTCATTATTCACAAAGAGAGGTACGAAGTAACCCAAAAATGCCCTCGACAAATTGGGGAAGAAGTGATCCACTTGTTCATCTTTGGGCAAGGCATACGCTGGGATGGAACTCAAATCTCTCTTCATCGCGTCGTGATTAGCCTCGAAGGTGAAATACTGAAGTAAGGAAGTTACCGTCTCCTCCTTGATGCGCAAAACTTTGAGGCACAGCATGGTCGTGGTCCCGTTATCATATTCCACCGTAATGATCGATCCAACGGGAAGCAGCCTCCTGCTTAGTTTGTCCCTGGAAGAGACCATCCTCGTGCGCGAGTCTTCGCTAAACTCATCCCTCACCGCGTTGTATTCGTCCATTGGACAAGAAATAATACTCGTCTTTATCCCCCCCCCCCCCTTCCTCATCGTCTTCATCATCCTCGTCTTCGCAGTCATCGCCGTCGCTGCAAAAAAAACGTTCATGAGGATCCCTATCACGGGGTGGTTACATGGCATCCTCGAGGGGCGTGATTTTCATCCCCCACATGTGCTCGTCGACGCCGTTATCGTACTATCGTCGATTTTTAATCGCGGTATTGCACAGCTCGGTCATTACGTAGAGGAAGGTGTGAGATGACGACGCGACGAGCATCTCGTCCTCCCACGGAGGTTCGAGCCTCCTCCATCTCACGGGCGGTGAATCGACGATGCCGAGCGTCCATTTGTCGCCGACGGGATAATCCTCCGACATGGTCGTTGTGGTTAGTGGAGGCGGAAAAAATAATGGTCGTGCCCGAGATTCTTCGCGAGAGTTATCTCTTACCATATATTCTTATCATATATTTTTTGTCGGCGGCTGGCAATGCCACAAATCGAAGAGAGAGTCAACTTCAACAACCCAAGTGCAAAACGTTCCCGCCATTTTTCAAACGCGCCATCATCACGCCACGACATCTGACAGTTCTCACATCAAGCTGTAGTAGTACTAATAAGCAAGTCCGCTCCATGCATGCTCATGCTCAGGCCTTCATGTTCGATTGAACCCACCATAAAATAAAATTATCTACCCACAGCATTGTCAAATTCTCCACGATGAGAAATCTCCTTTCATCCGCCGCGTCCATCTCCGTCATCGCCAACTGTCGGGCGTTTTCTCATACGACCCCATGCCCCTCGAGATATGCCGCGACGACGTCGTCGATGGACCGTCATCATCACCGCGACGTCGTACGGACGGGGGGGGGCGGTGGTGGGGCGATGACGCATCGCGATGTCTTCATCGAGTTTCCCCGCTCGTCGTGCAATATGCGCCGTGGTGGCGTTAAGATTTCACGTGCCGCGTCGCCATCCTCAACCGACGAGTCGTCCTCCTCGTCCTTCTTCTCCTCCTCCTCCTCCTCCTCGTCATCGACGACGGGTCTCGATCGCGTCCTATCGAGGCTAACGTCCCTATTCCCGTTATTCGTGCTGGGATCGGCGATTCTCGGATCGCACGCGCCCCGGACGCTGAATTGGGTCAACGACGGAAATTGGATATCGCACATGCTGTCCGGGTACGTATGGGCGAACTTCTACGTGTTGGCATAATAATGTATGTGGACGTTTTCCTTATCGACCCCTTCATGCTCATACCTTCATCGTTCTTTTTCGCCGTGTATGATATCATCATCGGACGATCGAAAACGCCGTGAAGGGTGATGCTCGGTACGGGCATGACCCTCGAACGTTCCGACTTCACGACCATCGTCTCGTCTCGGACGCGTCGGTCGTCCATCCCCGTCGGCGTCCTATGTCAATTCGTCCTCATGCCTCTCTCGGCGTGCGTCGTCGGCCGGTCCATGTTGCTCCCGTATCGCGATCCGATGGGGGAGCACATCGGTAAGCACCTATTCCTCGGATTGGTTTTGGTCGGATGCAGTCCGGGCGGGACGGCGTCCAACCTCGTAACGCTCATCGCGGGGGCAGACGTCGCGCTGAGCGTACTCCTCACGGCGTGCAGCACGATCCTCGCGAGCGCCGTAACGCCGATGCTGACGATGCTCATCGTGGGGAATGCCGTGCCGGTGAGCGGGATGGCATTGTGCGAGGCGTGCGCCAGGGTGGTACTCGCGCCGGTCGCGCTGGGGGTGATGATGAACGAATGCATGCCGAGGCTGTGCAAGTGGGTGAGTGTTCGTGTGTGTTTTTTTGTCTCGTTACCCCCCGCCCGCCCCCCCCGCCCGGGGGAGAGCGAAATACTCTAATCCACGCCCGGACGCATTTTTCAAGGTTTCGAGGTGGACGCCCTTCGCCAGCGTCTTATTGGTGTCGTTGATATGCGGCGGCGTCGTCGCGAATAACTCCGCCGCGATGTGGATGGGCGGTAATGCCGCGGCGTCGACATCGGGAGCTTTCGCCCTCCCCGCGCGGATTCTCCTTTCCGTTATCCTGGTATGTATCATCATAGTGCGGTTGATCGGGGACCGCCCATCGTCATATTCACAAGGTCATACGGCTCTCGTGTGATGTATCTAATCGTCCCTCCCGTTCCCTCCGTACGTAGACTCATTCGGTCGGCTTCGCTTTGGGATACATGGTGCCGAAGCTCGCGTTCGGCTTCTCGGAACGGACGGCGCGCACCATATCCATCGAAACCGGGATGCAGAATTCGGCCCTGGCGGTGGTCCTCGCCAAGAGCATGGGCGCCGATCCCATCTCGTACCTGCCCGGGGCCTTGAGCGCAACGGCTCATTCATGCTTGGGTAGCGGCCTTGCGGCGCTTTGGAGAGTTATCGATTCGAGGAAATTGGGGACGGACGGAAATAACGATTCTGCGTCGGAATAAGCTTTTCGCTTTTTTTTCTTCATATTACACAATGTTTTTACTCTATTCATAGACAAAAATGATATCGAATCTGTCATGTAGCAATACCAGATATTGCCGTTCCGACCGAGAAAGTTGTTCGTAATGCGCCGATTGACTTTGTTAGTAAGATAAAGCCGCCAAACATTACTACTAGTCAAATTGCAACAAGTCCGTACTCGTCTCGTTCGTTTTCCCGTCATCATCCAGCGGAGTGATCGTGATCCCTTCCCCGCCGCTTACCGATCCGGTAAGGATATCCGCCGCGACCACGCTCTCGCCATACTCGTCCATTTGCCTGGCCCTAGCCGGTACGAAGTCGCGCCCAGTCGACAAGACGGGGTCCACGAATGTGAGGAGATTCTCGTTCCATATTCTCCTGTGATCCGATTCGACCACGAAGAACCGGTGGTCGATGGTCTTCCCCATCCCCTCGAGCAACGCGCCGTCGTGCGCGTTTTCCGGATGCAGATCCTCGATCCACTGGTGATACTTGGCATGTGGATTTTCCCTGATGAAACCCAGCAGGTGCTCGGTCGTCGCGTTCAAACATCTTTCCTCGGCCTCGTGCCGAAGCCTCATCATCGCCTCCATGTCCCTCCTCTCCTCCATCATCCTGTTGTGATGGGCGATTTCCTTCCGCCGTTCCTCCTCCTCCATGTCGATGTTTAACGCGTTTAGCTTCTCCGCCAGCTGCAGGTCCCTCAGCGGCTTGAGCGCATACGACGACACGCTCGAAATCACGCCGATGGCGGATCCTAGTCCCTGCTTGATCCTATCCCTGTCCACATGCGCGATGTGATTCTTGATTCGCTCTCCCTCGGACAAGGTGCGCTGTCGTAGATACCTTCCAAGGTACCCCCGACCATCGTCAGCGGAGGACGATGGCGTCCCCGCCCCCCGGCGGGCGGACTCGGCACGCGACGTCGCCGCCGGCGGGACGAAGGTCCTGCCCATCGCGGTCGATTCCGATGCGGGCAGACCTAGGGTGAGATTGTCGTTCCATATCTTCCTGCATTCCGAAATTTCGTCGTAAAAGTCCTCCTCGGACAGATCGCGGAAGTACCCCTCGTCCATAATCGACGATATCGATCCTCCCCCGTCGACGACTCCCGCGATGCCTCCGCCCATGAGGAGGTATTCGACGAATTCCTCGTACGCGCCATCGGGATGATTGTCGACGAACCTGAGCAGGGCATCGTATTTACGACCCACGCGCTTGCATGCGGCGTCTGCGTCGAGTTTCAGTCGCTTGCATTCCCCCTCGTCGTCCTCCTCGTCGTCATTTCCATCGTCCTCCCCCCCCTCCTCCTTCTCCCCCCGTCGATCTTCCCCCGCCGAAGTCGTCGACGTCGACGACGTCCGCATCCGCTCCAATGTTCGATCCTCGAGGATCATTTCGTCCCGCTCCTCCACATCGATCTCCCGAGGAGGAGGTCGTTCGAGAATGCCGTGGTCGGCATTCTCCTCTACCCCCCCCCCCTCGCCGTCCCGTCGCGGTACACTCCTGCCGTCATCGAGCTGCAATTCGCGCAATGGCCTCAACGCCATGGATCCCACGCCCAATAATCCCATTTTTTTAATGTATGCCATCTTCCCCCCCCCCACTGCCGATGTCGCGGACGACGACAACGACGACGACGACGACGACGAGGTCCGTCCCACGGCGGAGGCGGAGTCGAGGAGGCCGAGGTATCGACCGATGTATTGGATGGATTCGGTCCCGGGCGCGGTGGCGATCGGGGGCGGAGGCGCGCTCGTGGCAGTAAAGGGAGGAGGAGGAGGGGGGGAAGGGGACGACATGTCGTCTTACTATGATCGTGTTATTACCCTCGCTCTCTCTCTCTCTCTCTCTCTCTAGAGCCATCTATGGTAGAATTGTGCCATCATCGTCGTCCCCCCCGACGTGCGCGAATCTCCCGCTGTTCATGATTGTTGTTGCCGTTAGTTGCCCGATCCGGCCCGATTTTGATTGGCTGTTAATGGGAGTCCAAGACGACATGGTACGTCTTTTTCCAAACTACCTAGGTACTTCTCTCCTCACTTTCTTTTACGCACACGGGATCCTGTGCACACACGTGGAAAAGGTCACAACGTGAAACATGTCCTCGCCGCACGACGAGGATCCGACGACGACGGCCGCCGCCGCCTCCGGGGGGGAAGAGGATGGCGGGATGATCCCGACGACGTCTGCGATCGACGACGATTCGATCGCTGGCAGGGGGAGGGGGGGGGTGGCAGATGGCCACGGCGACGACGCCGACCGCGAGTCGGGGGAGGAGGGGGAGGGCAAGGGCATGGGCGCAAATCCGGGAAAGGACGACGAGGATGACGACGAGGAGGTAAATGCGGCGCTGGAGAGAATGATGGCATTCCAGGAGGAGCAGCAGGCAGTCGACGACGACGTCGGCATCGCGATGGGGAGGGGACGGATTGGACTCGATGGCGTCAACGCCAACGCCGACGCCAACGACGTCGACGATGGTAACTTCGGAATGTTCGGCGACGCCATCCATCCCGATATCGAATTCCTCGACGAAAACGATTTCCAGGACGACGACAACGGCGACATTCTCGACGGTGCTCCTCGCGCGGGGAACGATGCGGGGGGACGTCATCCCAACCACGACAATCCCGCGGCGATCGCATTGCGTCGACGAATGGCGATGATGCGGGACGACCTCGTCGATCATCGCGGCATTCCGCGCAATGCCAATCGCGCGTCGAGGATGATGCGCGAATTGCGACAATCGTCATTCCTCCGACCGTTGTTACGATACGTCCCGCTGTCGATGATATCTGCGACGTTGCTGCTGTGGCGGACGTTGCGAACGAGACAGCAATTCTACCTTGCATTGTCGTACCTCCAGACTTCGAAATTGTCGTACGTGATATTCGGGAATGCACTGATCGCGACGTGCGTGGGATTATTCGGCACGATCACGTCCTTATTCCTCGACGGTGGATTGCGTACCAACGAACGAACGTCGATCGGGGAGAATATCAGGTGGGACGTCACCGAGACATGCATGGCGTTGACCATATTCCGTAGCGAAATGGACGTATTCACGGCGATCGAATTCCTATTCTTGGTCCTCATGAAATGGTGAGAGTGAGGACAGCGAGAGAGGGGGGGGGGGGGGATGGTTGTTGTGTTGGNGTTTTTTGTGTCTCTTCGATCGATTTTACTTTATGCTCGAGTATCTAATACGGCGCATCATTTCAACCCCACTCTCGTCTCGCACCATCTCTCTTTATCCCCTCTTCACCCTTATGTGCACTAATATAGTCTACATTGGAGCGTGGAATTGAGGGGGGGACACCTACGCATGACCGAGGAAGTCTTCATTTACCCCGACGAGTACGCAGACGACGACGATGACTTTCCCAAGGGGAGGTCGCGATGGTGGCATTGGTGGGGTCACAAGCGCATGCCGCGCGTTCGCGTCACCCACCTCAGCTACTACTCCCTCATTGTCATGCTACTGGGTATGGACGTGCTAGCGGTGGCGCACTGCGCTCTGTCGGTGGCGACGCACGGTGCTAGCGTCGACATACTCTTCGGCTTCGAGTTTGCGATATTGACCGTGTCGTGTCTCAGCTCGATGGGGATGTACCATCTCCACGCGATCGACGGTGTGATGGGCGTTTTCCATCATATCGCCGAGGGGGAACATCACAGCGTGCCGTTGGGTGGACTCGCGGAGGCCGACGAGGGGAGGGAGGCGACGACGACGTCGTCGAATGCGGATGGCAGCGGTGATCCAGGGGTTGATGGGGGGGAAGGACGTCGGCCGCAAGATCCTCCGCGGGAGGGAGGAGATTCGGACTCGTTGGCGGCGTCTGCATCTGCCACGACAGCTCCCGTTGATCGTGGTCTCCCCCATCCTCCCGCGACGACGACGCGGACTACGACGCTCGCGAAGAAGCTCGTGGAACGCCTAGCTAACCCATGGAGGGACCGGCGTGCCATGCTGTCGTTCGCCATCGAACTTCAGGCCCAGGCCGCTAAATTCATGTTTTACCTGGTCTTCTTCGCGATCGTATTCACCTACGTGAGTGTCTCGATTTGCCACAACATTTGTTGTTTTATACTTTATCTCTCCTCTAATTTTTACCTGCGCGACCATCACAATGATTTATTTTACGGCCTGGCTCGCAGTATGGAATGCCCATCAACATTTTCCGCGAGGTCTACGTATCCTTCCAACAATTGCGCAGGCGTCTCGTCGCATTCAACACCTACCGTAGACTCACTCACAACATGGACAAGCGATTCGAATCCATCAAGGACGAGGAGGAACTAGATCGTCTCGGCCACACGTGCATTATTTGTCGCGAATCAATGGATTTGCTGGGCGGGTGCAAGAAGTTACCAGGATGCGGGCACGCGTTCCACGCACATTGCTTACGGGATTGGTTGGTCCAGCAGCAGACCTGTCCAACCTGCAGGTCGGACATCGCCGCGAATGAGGCGCGGGAAAAGACCAGAGCCACCGCCGCCGCCGCGGTTGCTGCTGCTTCCGCGGCGGCGGCTGCAGCGGCCGAAGCAGTCGAAGAGTCGTCAGAGGCGGCATCGCCCGTCGTCGCGGAGGGTGGTGAACTGGATGCTGCTCCATCGCTTGCTCTTTGTCCAACCCCCGGTGATAATGATAATGCGGTCGTGGCAGCAAATGACGCTGCGTCGCAGAGGATATCGGACGATCAACAACCGCAGGATCATCACGATGCGGTGCAACGTGATCAAAGGCCAACGCCAAAGTCGGCCCTCCCACCCGGATGGACTCAGCATGTTCATGATGGCAGTGGAAGGAAGTACTACTTCAACAGAGGCCTTGGTAAGACTACTTGGGCGAAGCCAGCGAATGAGGAAACAGCGCTCGCTGAGACCCCGACTACGCAGAAAACGAATGATGCGTCCTCCGATGGCATTATGATCGGCAACAACGACTTCCCATGTCTTTATCGAATCATGCGCTCTACGGGAGCTGGAGTCTACAACAGGCAGGCCGTTGTGCAACGAGTGGTTCCCTGGGGAAGACTTATTGTTTGTACCTCAATCGAGAATTGGCCCGAGGAGGTGATGCTCTGCATGCCAGATGGATACGTTCGGTGCAGGGACGTGAGTTTTGAGACTTCTTTGTTCACACCCTCTTGAGCGATTTGATCAGATCTAATTTGATGTAAAGTAAAAAATAAAAAAGAGACATCTTTCATCATAAGATCTGTAACAGCTGGCGGTTGACTGATGAGGAAAGGCGAATTGTCTAATTTGACGATGGCAGTGCTAATGGGTGCAAGCATGCGGAAGTATGATGATGAACTTGTTTATCATCATGATATACCACCTCCAAACCGAATGATGTCTTGCTTTGCCGCGCACGATTTCCATTGCTCAGCACCTACTCCCCTACAACAAATCAGGACGGCCGCTGACCTTGCTTGCGAACCATTCCTTGCTTGCTCTTAATATGCCGCAGTGACAGCCAAAGCCCACACAAACATGACAAAAAGAAAAGGTGGCATATGAATACAGCAGTGAATGTGTCGCCCGTTAGGGCCAACAAGCCAATGTGATAAATGACAAACTTTGGAAGGAGATAAAAGTACGCAAAAAACTGTGGTAAAAAGTAGCCCCGAACCAGTTCATCCGCCACATGATTCTGCACGGCGTCAATAAAGGCAATTCACAAACATCGCACATCGTTCTGGGTTTCGGTATGATGTGCGTATTATTAGTGTCTAATCGCACATCGTTCTGGGTTTCGGTATGATGTGCGTATTCGTTCACTAACGGTGGGTTTCGTTCGGCCAGTGATAGTCGAAAAAACAAACTCTTGACAGATGGTGAAGTCCAAGCGAAGAAATTAAGCCAGTATGTTCCAACATGTGATGCAATAATCAATGGTGATAAAATTGGATGGACGGTTTGAAAGGCACTGAAGCTTTGACGAATAAGATTCACCGTTGAATTTGAGGAAATCATTCAATCATTTTTGGACGTTAAGAACATGGAGAGAGCAAGGGCAGTGTGATAAAAGACCACATTATTTCGAAAGCGCTTGTATTTATTGGCAGTAGTTTGATGTGGTGATGATGATGGAAGAAGTTGACGGCGATGCATCCTTTTCTCATTAATCCGATGTTGATGGGGCAAACTGATGGCGTGTTCTACATCGTCGTGAACTTTCATGCTTGACTTGATGCTGTTACTGCCTTTTGTTGTTGCGAGGGAAGCGAGGCAAAAGTCTCAAAAGTATCAAGATCTGTGGCAGCTAATATCGAATTCCCGTTAATATCGAATATACATAGAAAAT
>JALLBA010000466.1:0-17890 GCA_036939675.1 Cyclostephanos invisitatus
ATATTGGGCCATCTATAATCGAATCTATATGACCCAAGACACTGGCATAATCGAATCTACATGAAGAGACTGTCCATGTATAATCGAATCTAGATGGTCGAGGAAGGCCATCTAGATCCAATTTTACCATCTCCCTCCCAAATTCGATATCTGGCCACAAAGTGACCATCTAAAATTGAATCTAGATGGGGCAACTTCGATCTTATCGAGATTCGATATTCCGCAGCAGCAAAAATCCGGACACATTGTAAAATCAAATTTAGCTGCGTCAAATCTGGCTTTGTCTTATGTCTCCAGCTATGTGATTGGATACTTTTTTGAACCCATAGGGCTTTCCTGAGAAAGTGTTTTCTATTAGAGTATATATTAGTTTATTATATCTTCAACATGCATTATGTATATTGCACACAGCAATATGGTTTTGTATTAGAATCTGGTGCGATACGATTTTTTTTGCTCTCCAGTTGTGTGATTGGATACTTCTTTGAACCCATTGGGCTTTCCCAAGAAAGAGTTTTCTATTAGAGTAGATATTAGTTTAATAGGTATCTATAATTTCTGTCCCGACAGATCAGATTACCACCAATCCCCTCATGCACCACAGACCACAGGTTCATATTATTACAAAATTGAACCCAGGAACGCTGAGGATGCAGCTGAGGAGGCTATCACCCACCACTCCTCCCATTATTACTCAAAATTCAATGAAATCCTTGCTGAAAAAGATCACACTGCATACCCCATCTCAGATGCTATGCACCAGAAAATTATTGATTTCATGGTAATCAACATGAAAGGTTCTACCGCTGCTCAGCTCAATCCGTCATATCCACGTGCCTTCGCCTATATCAAAACATATGATATTGTTAAATTATCTGCTGATGCAGCCCCCATCCTCATCTACAGACAACCGCCGGACATTCATGGTAATCTGCCTCCCTTGGATCAGTGCATTCGAGTTGCTTCCCATAGCACATGCTTTGCAGATATAAGATTAGTGCATATTTCCAGTGGCACATACAAGAGGTGTGACAAACCTCTCGGTGCAGTGAAGGCCAAATTTGGTGCAGGCCTCCCAAGGTGGTGGGCATGTGAATTGTTCACTAAAACTTGTCCCGAATGCACTTGGGCGTCTCTCCGGCCCAAACAAATGGCTGGACATCGTCCAATCATCTCACTGTTTTTGGGGGCCGTGGACAAGTTGATCTGATCAATATGCAATACATGGCTGATGGCTCCTTCAAATGGATAATGAATTACACTGATCATGGGATCAAGCTCACCTATCTATTTTCCCTATCTACATAAGAAAGATTCAGAGAAGTGGCATGGCATCTATTTAACCTCTTTTGCTTCATTGGTCCACCTGCTATTTTGCAAGCTGACAATGGAGGGGAGTTCAATGATATGGCTCTTGATGGCAAGAAGTGATCACTGATGTGGTAAGTAGATGTGCGAATGGTCTGACTACATTTTACGTTTCAAACTCATTTTCCTTATCACATGGTTTCACTCTAGTGGCTGGATGGTGTTATTTCTGAGATACACCAGCTTTGGCCAGCTTGCCATATGATTCGTGGCATGCCACATCATTCTGAATCCAATGGAGGAGTTGAGAGAAGCAACAGGTTTGTTGAGAGTAAACTGGGTCTTTGGATGCACCACAACAAGTCTAAGCCCTGGAGCGTCGGCCTTCCTCTTGTGCAATGGGAGATGAATACCCAAATCCATATTTGTGATGCAATTTCTTAGAAACTCTTTACTGCCCAAAACCCTCGTGTTGGTAAATCAAGTCTACCAATTGATTCTGCACTGATCGAGAAGTTGAATACTGAGACTCAACTATCTGCCCTTTTAGAACTTGATCCTAACCTTCCACTTGAGGATGCCATTATGAAATTATTTCACATTGCTAGGCAAGGAGCACCACCAACTCAGCTGCCTGTCCCATCACAACCAGTAGCAAATACTGTCTTGATTCAAGGACGGCCAAGTCTACTGCCTGCAACAACTCATCTGTCTGTGACAACTCAGCTGCCTGTGATATGGCAACCTGCCTTCCATCCACCTACTGCCACTTCTCCCAATGTATTCTGCCAAGTCATCCCTCCCCCTGATGCTAATTGTAACCCACCTCCTTCAATAGATGATGTAATTGATGATGTCAATAATTGCGATGACTATATCAATACGAATAACGAGGGCAACATTTTTGGACCCACACCTTAATTAAGTAATGCTGATAATAATGTCTTGAAGAATGATGAAACAGCGAAGGCTTGCAGACATCCTTCTTCCGACAAGAGCAATATGGATGTCAAGAAGAATGACATAAAACCGAAGGCTCGCAGCTATCCTACATACGAAGAGAGTGATAGCAGCTGGGATAGTCCTTATGGTGACAAATGAAATGAGGTTCTAGCACTTGGCAATGAGAATTCTCCTCCCCCTTTTTTGGAGAGGGAGGGTGTGGCGCGATGGTCATCTCCTCCACCTTTTCAGTAGGATGAGAGTGCAATGCAATGATATCCTCCTCCCCCTTTTGGGAGGAGGAGGGAGCGGGAAAATGGTACTCTCCACTGACAAGGGCGCGACGCGATGATATTCTCCTCCCCATTTTCGGGAGAGGGAGGGTGCGGCGCAATGGTTCTCTTCACTGACGAGGGTGTGATGCAATGATATTATCCTCCCCATTTTCTGGAGAGGGAGGGTGTGGCGCAATGATATTTGATATTCTCCCACCCTCTTTTCTGGAGAGGGAGGGCGCGGCGCGATGGTTATCTCCTCCCCCTTTTCAGGAGGAGGGGGTGGTGCAATGATTCTGTCCTCCTCTTTTTTGGGATGAGGGTGCGGTGCAGTGCGGCGCGATGCTCACCATTGACTACGTCCTCCCCCTTCTCAGGAGGAGGGCACGGCGAGGCACGATGATCACGGTCATAGGATGGCGCGTCGTGGCCTCCCCCGTTTAAGGAGGTGGCGCGACATGCCCTCGCCCGTTTAACCGGAGGAGGGCGAGGCGCGATGATTACCACCCTCCCCCTTTCAGAAGGAGCGGGGGACACTATGATCATCTCTGAGAGTACTAACATGAATCGGAGGATAGTGACACAACACACAAGCCAAACCCTGAAACTTCGTGTGTTTGAACCCAAATGCCTTTTGTGCAATTTGCTTGTTGTGTGATTTTATCACCGTTCATGCATTGCATCTAACAATGTGAATATGTTGGCAGCAATATGGATAAATTTCTTCTAAATCCTTCTGATTTAGAATCTAAATCTATATTGCTGAGAGATTTTGTATGCATAATATTGCACCCCACAATACGCATATTGCGTATCCATATTGCAGCTGACACATTCAAGGGCCATTGATTATATTTGTGTGCAAGACAGACTCTTTTGCGAGCGTTGGAGAAATAGGGCTTCGCATTCGCATTCTCCTCACACGAAAGTTAGTGCCTCTTTCTATTTTAGGTTTGTGCTCTGGAATTAGTATGAGAAACGCCTTATAAGCACGAAGACGAAAGCCTGATAAACACACATGATATTGTCATGGTCAGCTTTCATCCCGCTTTTACTCTGGACGTCATGAAGCAGCCAACTCGGAAGATAGAAGAATTAGGTGAGGTCACCCTGCGGGCAAGAACAAAGACCTGGATGGTCAGATGGCGACAAGTGGCGCTGCGTTCGCTGACTTTGATCTTTTAGAACCCTTATAAGGGAAAACAGTAAACCAAGCAACCGACCAAAGGTAGGGGGGCCTGCCTGCAGATGGGCGACGGGCGCTCACGGCGATAGTCAGCAGCAGCATGCCGGAATACACTTCCCATCATTCCCACTACCACAGGTCGTCATCTCTCCCCATGAGTGGGCCGGTGGATCGTGTGTACCACTTCGCGGAGGGGGAAACGCTCGGGCCTATGAGGGGCGCGATGAGGAATGCCATCAGCAAGCACAAGATGAAGACTAGGAGCGTGACCAGTGCCGAGATTAGGGGGGGGGAGGCGCCGCCGCCACCGCGATCGTCGACGACGTCGTCGTCGTCGTCGTCGTCGTCGTCGTCGGGCCACGTCCCCGCCTACGAAACTATCGACGGCAACCTGCCGCCGCGGAAGAAGGGCCGGTCCCTGCTCGGGTCGACAGTCCTCCCCCCCCCGCCGGGTCTTAAGAACGTCGGGAATTCTTGCTACGCCAATGCGGCACTGCAGTGCCTCCTCTCCACGGCCCTTCCCCACGCCCTCCTCGACGAGCGCAATGCGCACATAATACGACGGCATTCCTTTAATCGGAAGCTCCTGGTTCACGGGAGCGGATCGGTCGAGTCCGACAGTCAGGACATCAACTCGAAAGATTCGGGGAGCTGCTTCAGCGGCATGTCCGCCGTGTACGACGACGGTAAGAATGATCCCTGCGAGAACGACAACGGCGGGGAAGACGACAAGGACGATGTCATACTGGCGCGGGCCATGAGCGAGGAGGCTAGGGATTCGATCTCAGGGCTGCGGTCGGCGTCGACGCCTACCCGGGGGGGGGGCGGAAGGCTTAGGAAAAAGATCGAAAAGATCAGCAAAAAGCAAGTCGCCGACGACGCCACCGTCGGGAGCTGCTCCACTTTGCACTCGGACATGTACCACGTTGTCAATCGAAGACAAAATCACAATGCCGAGAAGCAGGATACCGAGGCCGACCTATTGTGCGCGTGGCTGACGCAGGAGCTCACGCAGATCACGAGGGAGTACACCAACCCAACCGCGCCCCAGGGGTTTAAGGAGGAAAAGCGCGGACGGGGCATCGCGGGCGGATCGAAGTATGCGACGAAGTCCCCCCCCTCGCAGTTCGGGGGTTTCTTTTTCAGGGGGGTGGGGGTGGGGGCGGGGACGGGGACGGGGGGGTCCGACACAAACTACACGCACAATCGCGTCGTTGATCCAGGGTCCATCACGCGTCACGTGCACAAGATATCCCCCTGCCTCCGCCCTTACCAGCAGGAGGACGCGCACGAATTCTTCCGTTCCCTCCTCTCGTCGCTCACGATGCACGGTCAGAACGCCCGCCTCTCGTCCCTATTCGACGGTCTCCTCGAGAGCTCGGTCACTTGCCAGACCTGTCACAAGACCTCACTCACGCGGGACAGGTATATGGACCTAAGCCTCGACGTTGCCGACAAGTCTACAACGACACTCGAGAGAGCGTTCGAGAAGTTCACCGAGGACGAAACCCTGTCCCACGACAACATGGTCACGTGCAGCAGATGCAGAGCTAAGAGGGTCGTGACTAAGGGACTGCGGCTCGCCACGGCCCCCACGATGCTCGTCGTCAACTTCAAGCGCTTCATGTACGATAACTGTGGCCGACTATCACGCTTATCGAAGCACGTGCAGTTCCCGCTGAGGTTGGAGATCGGGGATTACATGAGCAGAGCGAATCGGGGGAAGCCGCTACCGTATATCCTTGTGGCTGTGCTGGTACATCGGGGACGGTCGTGCGACTGCGGGCACTACTTCGCATACGTGAAGAAAGGGATAGACTGGTACCTCGCCAACGATGCCGAAGTGACTAAGGTCGACGTGGAGGAGGTCCTGGGTTCCCAGGCGTACGTGATGGTGTACGAGGTGGCGGGGATGAAAGAGAACTACAACTTCGATTGCTACTCGAGGTATCACCGTTCGTTGGACGAGATTGACGAGGAAAATGATAGGGGGGGCTATAAGAGCACATCGCCGACGTGGGACTTCTCGGCGTCGTTGGCGAGCCTGATCGAAGCTTGCGATGCCACAGGCCTGTGCGGATCATTGGGGAATGTCGTGGACGGTGACAATTCAGGCGAGGCAAAACTGACAACCAATAAGGGAACTCTTTCGAAGCAGAGAGCGATCAGTGACAGCGGCGTCGAGCGTAAATGCGAGAAGGTAAGCAATGTTAATAGGGTGCCACCGTACTACAAACGGGGTCGGAGTCACACCCCGAGTCGCAACAATAGAAATAGAGAGCATCGTCAGCGGAATAGGAGTAAGGAGCGAGACAGTGCGGACATGTTCGACTTCGAACCGCCGGATGGCGGCGCAAAACGCCGTGCCAAAAGTCTGTCCCGCGTCGAGAAGAAAGGCGACGAGCCCAAGCGCGCTGGCCAACCGAGTAGTAGCAGCAGTAGCAGCAGCAGTAGGAGACACTTATATAACAATAGGCCGAGGGAGCAGAGCCCGTCGCAGCCCTCGTTGATGAAGCCCAGACAGATGCTGCTGCCCCCATTGCACGAGGGTAACACTCGTCACTGTTTTAGCATGGACTCGAGCGAGATTTAGTCCGGAAATAATTGCCTTTATGATAGCTGAATGGTAAGCTATCGTATTTTGATGATATAATATAGAGCACATATTTGATGTACCTTGATGAACGAATCCTCGAGACACTTGTAGATTATTTACATCTTGTTTCACTTTCGGTTACTCCAATCTCACACGGCCAAGAAGACTGTGGTGAGCAGCTGTCTGGCCCCGGATCGCCGTTTCGCGACTGTGCGTCTTCGACGACTTCAGGGTCCGATGCTGCCGCCTCGTCATCATCCAAACGTTGGCGTCGTAGTTCGATGAGAGTTCTTCCAAGGGCTTGTATATATTGACTTCCATATCAGCGTTACCTTCACCAGCAAAGCTTTTACTTTCACAACACCACCCACAAAGCAGAAAGGTGAATGATGTGAATGATATCTTTTTACGAGCACTGAATAGCAGTCCCTCAATTAGTGAGTGACTTTGGATGATCTCATCCGGATGATATCTCGAAGAATGTGACATCATCGATATATACCATACCTCCTTCGCTCAATTCACTCGGCAATGATACGCTGAATATGTTGTATCGATAACTCAGATCAATCACATGTCTCCCAGGTGTTACATCCACAGTCACCACACTCCACTCATTCACACTGCGGCAAAAAGGAGAGAGCGTGAGTCAACAAGTAATAATGGGCAGCCCCCAGGGGGCAATTCGGATAAAATGAAAAAAAGACTCACTCAATCAACTGCCTCGTCTCAACTCCGTCGACGTATATGCCAAAAACATCCGTCGGCGGGAGTATGCCACCCGCCAATACGCTTATCGACATGGTACCGCCCAAGTAGGTTTCGCATGTCGATACGGTCGCATTTGCCACGGCGATCGACGTCGCGCCCGCCACGGTCAGATCGGGACTTTTGATGGAATATTTCCCCTCCCACGTGATGCCATCGTGTATGGTCCAAAAGCCATCGCCTCCGGTGGTCCAGGGGGGGACGGGAAAGACCCCGCCATCGAAGGCTTCGCTATCAGATCCGGATATGCATCCCTCGGAACTAGGTTGTTGCGATGGCGGCGTTGTAGTCAATGTCGACGCGATCGTGGGACCATCGCTCGACGGTAATACGGAGGGGGGGGTGATGTTTGGGCCGATTGTTTTTGTCGCGGTGGGTTCGGTGGTAACCAAAGGCAAGGCGATCGTGGGACTATCGCTCGTGACTATTACGGAAGGAGGAGCGGTCATTGGACCATTCGTCCTCGTTGCACTGGGTTCGGTAGTGGCCAGAGGCAAGGCGGTCGTGGGACTATCGCTCATGACCATTACGGAAGGGGAAGGAGGAGCGGTCATTGGGCCGTTCGTTCTCGTTGCACTGGGCTCGGTAGTGGCCAGAGGCAAGGCGGTCGTGGGACTATCGCTCATAACTATTACGGAAGGAGCAGCGGTCATCGGGCCGTTCGTTCTCGTTGCACTGGGCTCAGTAGTGGCCAAGGGCAGGGCAATCGTGGGACCGTAGCTCGGGGGGGGTGTCGCAGATGTTGGATGCGCGGAGCTTTGCACGATGGCGTCGTTCGTCGCGCTCGGCTCGCTCGTCGGCATCTCCGTGGACGGCTGTATGATCGCATCCCACGACGACGAGGATGACGAATGATGCACGTCGTCGCCGTCGTCGTCGTCGTCGTGATGATGATGTTCGCCCCCACCCCTCCCGGACGATTTTCCGACCTTGTGCGATTTCGCGATCGCGATATCATTCGTCTTCACGCCCTTGGACGATCTCCCGATGATGCCATGGTGATATGTCGTCCGCCCCCCGTCTCCGTCACCATCATCGTCCGTCGTCGTATGCCCCCCCGCCTTTCCGCCCTTTGACGATTTACTTATAATATCGATCATCGTCATCTTACCGCCCGACTTACTCCCATACTGGTAATCATGCGACTTCCCGCTCTTCGTCCTCGCGCCATGTCGAATATGCACGCCGTCGTCGTTCATCATCCCGTTCGACGGTATGCGATGACCGTCGTCCATTATCCATACGTACCCCGTTACGTCCCCATGTATGTTGAACCACGAATGCGATGACGACGATGGACCCCTATTGTAGAACGATGACGACGACGACAACGACGTTGTCGTCGTCATCGTTCCTCCTCGACAATGACAATGCGCGACTTCCTCATCGAGGCACGTCTTCAAATGATGATCGAATGCCCCACTGGCCGGACAATCGAATGCATGCACCGCCCTGCCGTCACGACACACCACGTACCATTGACAGCTGGGTAACGGCACGAGGTCGTAATCACCATCGTTGCGAGCGTTGCCTCGACGACAGGGATCATCCGGATCGCAATCGCATCCCGCGTATCCCCCCTCCGGCACCATCATTGGATTGATGTTCGTTCCATACAGCCCCCGTGCCACCAATATCGCCATGGTATCATCCGGCGTGGCAGTCGTGATCGATTCGTCCAGCGGACGGGCGGTATTTGGCCTAAATTTTTGTAGTCTAAATTTTATTGGGGGTGTCCGGACACCCCCAATAAAATTTAAGCTATTTCGTAGTTAGACCGGATTTAGAACACGTTTAGACCTGTCTAAATTGGGTCTAAACCATTTAGACCAATTTTGGCAGCCACCCATTAAGTATGGGGAACAGCCTCGTCGACTGAAAAACCCCATTAGACCCCTCCCAGTGCAAAAATCGGTGCCTGATCCAACCTTAAATCTTCTCCCAGTGTTTCCCGCACCGCCGCCACCATGTGCTCGTCCCAAGCTATTCCCCGCGCAATCTCCGCTACCTCACAACAGCCAAAAATTGATCTATAAAATTAAACTGCTACAAATAGTATTAGTTATTGCTTCAATTTAGTGTTTTATTATATCCGTGGCATGTTTATTTTATCAAATAGTAACATTTATTTTCATTATTAACAATTAAATACTTGAGTAAAATAATTATTGTTAAGTTTTGAACCAGTACCGGAATATTTGCAAAAATAAAAATTTAAAAGTAATAGTTAGTGTTACAATTTTCAACAATTTACCATTATTTGATCAAATGGACTGAAGAGTTTTTAATAATAGTAGATAATAATAGTAGGAATTAGTACATATGAGATCACTGTTGCAATTAGTTTCTAATTCAAAAAATCGAGTTCCTATCTGGCATTCCGGTATGTGCAGGGCCTTTCACATTCACGTGGGATCGGCTTGAGAAGCGATCGAAAAAAAGGGATACTTCAAAGCCTACGAAGAAAATAACGAGGCATATGCAGAACTACGTGGTAAGATAAAATCAGCGAAGGCTCAACTAGCCATATTAGACGAATCTACCATCGGAGAGGCTGGAACTTCTAAGAAGTCCAAAAAGACCCAAGAGGCTGCTGCAGCGAACGATCAAGTTGCCCCAGCGCTGTGAGCCAAAATTGAGGCTGAACTCAGCTCAGCCCAAGAAGCCGCTGCAGAAGCCAAAAACAGGGCTGAACTGGCTGCCAATGACATGTTCCAGCTGTACGCAAATTTGCTGTCTATCAACGCAAAGTATGCATGGAACAAAATTGTACATGAGCAGACCACATCAGACGCAAAATACACAAGATAGTGTAGGTACGAGAAGAACGGAAACGAGCAACCAAGAAAGGTGCAAAGAAGCCCATTCCCACGATGCGGTCTTTTGCACAACTATGCAAGAAAATGGACAAGCTTGAGAAGGTGATCAAAAACTAGTTGCCAAAAGGAAGAAAAGTCGCCGTATCGATACTGATTCCATCTCAGAATAGGGAATTGGGTCGGGTAGCATAGGGAAAGTAGAAATAAACTTAAGTAAAGCTTGTAAAAAACAAAAGTTTACTCCCCCAAGACTGATTAAAACTACCCTCACTATTGCTGAGAGTGATAGTGCCAATGATGTTCTGATGTCATTTAGCAATGATGATGATGCTTCTGTCACATCATCAACCAAAACGAAGGAGATACATGTAACAGTACTCCTGCAAATAATAACCCACCAGGAGGGGAAAATACTGCAATAGTAGCAGTAATGAGAGGTAAACCTAAAGAAGGTTACCACCCCCATAGCAGTAACAACCGCTACAAATGAAACTACAAAAAGAAACTAGTGCTGGTCCTGTTAGACAGTAGCTCTGATGAAAACTTAGTCTTTATAGATAAAGACAACACCATGCTGCTTCCCTACTTGAAAAGGCTGGTTCCACAGACATGGAATACTTTGAATGGGATCTTCCACACTAAGCATAAAGCTAGGGTAGAGCTAAACTTCTTTGATTACTCTGATAGCANGTATGCGATGACCGTCGTCCATTATCCATACGTACTCCGTTACGTCCCCGCGCATGTCGAACCACGAATGCGACGACGACGATGGACCCCTATCGTAGGACGACGACGACGACGACGACGTCGTCGTCGTCGTTCCTCCTCGACAATGACAATGCGCGACTTCCTCGTCGAGGCACGTCTTCAAACGATGATCGAACGCCCCGCCGGCCGGACAATCGAACGCATGCACCGCCCTGCCGTCGCGACACAACGCGTACCGTCGACAGCCGGGCAACGGCACGAGGTCGTAATCGCCATCGTCGCGAGCGTTGCCTCGACGACACGGATCGTCCGTATCGCAATCGCATCCCGCGCATCCCCCCCCGGGCGCCATCATCGGATCGATGTTCGTTCCGTACAGCCCCCGTGCCACCGATATCGCCATGGTATCATCCGGCGCGGCAGTCGCGATCGATTCGTCCAGCGGACGAGGGCGGGCGGCGCGCATACGCTCGCCGGCGGCGCATGATGCGATAGAGAGGAGGATCGCGGCGATCGCTCTCCTGGTCAGCATCGTGTCGGTTGAGTGAGGGCTGACTACGATGCCATGACGCCAGTATGATACTCTGTTCAACCCTCCAACGGGTCACGATGCCTTTACTGCACAATGGCACGGATGGCTGCATCTACCTGAGCCCGGATCCACCTTTGCGGCTGCCATTGCTGCTGTCGGCGGGAAGAGAGCTTTTCTATTTTCTTCGATCATGATGATGTTAGAGAGAGTAACGTAGTGATCGAATTTATCCGTTCATTACCATAGAACGTTGGCGGGCTATCCTTTCAGTTGATATGAATTCCAACGTAGATTGAACGCATCCCGATATTGGAGTACTTCTCCCTAGTATCGTACTGATCCACTCCTACTCCTATTTTTCACCGTACGATACGATATCGTACGTTTTGGTGTTTTTAAATATAGGATAGGAGTAGATACACTATGAGCATAAAATAGTATTTTGGCGGACGCCGCGGGTCCTTTTCGTTTCCCCCCAAAAAAACGCGGAAAAAAAGAGAGACACCATAAAATCCGCCGCCGAGAGGTACCAAGACCGACGAGTGCCGCCCAGATAGCGCCGCCGATGAATATAGCGGCCGACGACGCCGTGCCTCCACACCGTGATTCTTGTGGTTAAAAAATCAAACCGAACGCGGAGAACGGATATTGCCCGCGCACGGACGTTGTCCCCCCCCCCCCCCGCCCTAAGAATAGGAGGCGGTACCCCCCTGCCTCGGCTCGCTCCGTCCTCCTCCTCCATGCGCGGTGAATCATGATGCCACCGGACGCCCTGGGGTATTCGAACGCAAGCGGCGGCGTCGGCCTCGCCATGTTCGAGGAGGAACCGCCCCAAAGGGAACCCATACGCGTATGCCTGCGACTGCGACCGCTGAATAAATTCGAGCTCCAGCGTCGGAGTACCAGCTGCGTGACGTCCGCCGCATCGTCGTACGGCGCGGGGGTGGGGACGATCATCGATGGGAATGATGCGCCCCGCGCCACGATAGGGGAGAACACGATCAACATACATTCGCCGTTGGAGGGGGGGTTCAATTTCGAATTCGACGGGGTGTTCTCCGAGAATTCGACCCAATCGGTCGTATACGATCGCGTCGCGTCGCACATGGCGTCCCGTGCCATGGAGGGATTCAATTGCGCCCTCATCGCGTACGGACAGACCGGTAGCGGCAAGACGCACACGATGATGGGGGGCGGCGGGGGCGGCGAACATGCCGCCGGTACCACGAAATCCTTCAGGCCGTCCAAGAAAGTGAATGGCGTCAATTCCGAGGACGGGAAGGGCATGATCCACCTATTGATTAGGGACGTCTTTCGCCTAATCAACGATTCCCCGTCGTCGACGGAGTACATCGTACGATGCTCGTTCGTCGAAATTTACCTCGAGCGTGTCCTCGATCTGCTGAACCCCACCAATCGAAATGTACAAATCCACGGCCTCGACGGCGGCGGCGGGAGGAAGAATGGATTATTGGGCGATGACGGTGGGGGGGGGCACCTCGTCGGGGCCAGCGAGGCGTGCTGCATCGACGAATCCGACGTCGGCTCCCTCCTCGTTAGGGGAAACGCGTGTCGGACGGTAAGCTCGACCAAGTTGAATACCGACTCGTCCAGGTCGCATGCGATATTCGTAATGAAGATTGAACAGAGGGATAGCGTTACCGGAATATCGAAGGTTAGCCGATTGCAAATGATCGATTTGGCGGGGAGCGAATTGGGCGGAAAGGATCGGATAGTTACGGGTACGAGGGGGGGGGCGATTCATCAGGAGGCGAGGATGATAAACAAATCGATTTCGTTGCTCAATACGTCCCTTAGGACCGTGGTCGAAAGTCAAAGGCCCGATGGAGGAGGCAAGGACGTTGGAGGATGCCATAATGACGGACCGCAAAAGCATTCCAAGCTCACACATCTTCTCAGGGATCTGTTCGGGGGGAATTGTTATACTTCCGTCATACTGACCGCATCGCCCGCATCGTATAACATTTCTGAAACGATCCGGACGGTCAAGTTTGGACATCTTTGTCAAAGCGTTACGAACTTCGTGAAACCGAGCGTGGAAATGTCGCCACTCGATTACCGGAAGCTGTTGAACGAATCGCAAAAGAAACAGGGCGAACTGCTCAAGCTGATTGGCGAACTTCAATCGAAACAGGGCGAAAGGATACCGACTGTCATGGAAACGCCCGCGAATGTCGTTGCGCTTCAGGAGGAGCTATCGAGAAATCGTGCCGAACTCGAAAATTCACGATTGGCACGCGAGAAGCTCGAGAATATCATGGCCGAGCGACAGTCCGAGGTGGCGGTCTTGCGGACGCAGAATGATATTTACGCCACGGAGAAGAAGAAGTACATGCAGGAGCTGGTCGCGATGAAGGATGAAGTACGCGTTTTGACGCAAAGGAAGCAAGAGGTGGAGCACAATCTTCGGACGAGTCAGTTCCGCGAATATGAAGCAACCGTCTTCCTCAGACAATTCCGACGTTTCTATCGTAGACTTCTGAAGAATAAAGCCACCCAAGGAACAGGTAGAACGTCGGAGGTTATTGAGAATGTACCAGGTGTCCCCGACTTGAACGATTTAATCGATGTGGATAGTCTCCTGCTTGAAGCGGGGCTTATTGAGGAGTCTGAATTGCAAGATGACACTGCCACCGGGGCATATCGACCGAGTGCCCAAGCCTTGGGCCGTAGCACTGATGCCACGAACAAGTCATGGAAAGAGGCCGCTCTGCATGGTAAGGCCGACGAGCTAGCAGCATTTGATCGTTCGGTCTTAGAGGGCCATAAACGTGTTGGTGCTGGTGGAGTGGATGCAGGATCGGGAATTTCCCATGGTCAATTAGTCACGAATCGCCAGCAATTCTTAGGCACTCCCGCAGGCCGATTGACCACAATGCGCGAAAGGGAGTTAGAACGCGACCTTCTCAGAGCGACTGAAAAATGCATCGACCTCCAAGTGGCCCTGAATGAAGAGAAGGCAAACGTTGACGTTTTAACCAACCGAGCTGGCAATAAAGACAAAAAGAAACTTGCTCAGGAATCCATTCAATTGAAGCAGCAACTTGATAAGAAAACTCATGATTTACAAGCAATCATATGGAAGATGAATGAGCTTCATCTCATAAATAAAACATACAATGAAAAAATGTCCAACCGAGAACAACATGTGACGTATCTCGAGGAAAATCTTGTCGAACTTCAAAATTCGAACCGCAATATGATACTCGAGCGACAGGAGGCCGAGGGAGATTTGCGCGCGGAGCTGGATAACTTGAAAGTATTGGTTAATGCCATGACTGTCCCCCTGTGGCAGTTTGGTGAAAGTGGTATCACAGGTCGAACGTTAGCAAGTAGGATTCGGTTGCCGGTTTGCTTAGGTGATTGTGACGAGAATGATATGGATATTGATGTCGATGATGGGGAAAGTGTGGAAGAATCAGTAGTGTCCTCCGATGAAGAGGACGAGGGTGCAAGTGAGGATGAAGACGAATCAGATTCGCCGGAACTATCATCTGATGAGGTGAAAAATTCCGCTCAAAGCAAATTGCTTTTGTGCGAGGCTTCCACTCAGACAGATGTTTCTACCGGCGAACGGGGAACCATGACAGATATGATTGAAACGCCTCAACACCCACCTCCGGTCATTTCAAATCGAGCTAATGCATCCCGAAGTGAAAATGGTTCCCTTTTTGCACCGAATAGGGAGGTTCTTTCGTCTACCTATGTTGCTAATGGAAGAAGTCGAACACAAACCGAGAATGTGAACTCTTCAAATGGTCATCATTTTGCCGAAGATGATTTATTTGTGGGCGGTATGCCCGCAGGTTCTCAACCTCGTAGATTTGTCCAAAAACATGGTTCCATGATCAGACCTGCTTGTCTTAAGATGACGAAGGAAAAAAAGGGTGAAAAATGAAGGTGGCAGATGGTGGTAAACATGACGACTCTGAGCAATCGAAAATACCATAAGTACAGAATATGTGATGATATGGTATTATTGTAATACTATGCATTTTTCTTTCCGATGCTGAATGTACTCCCGCATGTGGAACCTAATCACTGTAGCCATCTTGGGTGAACTCTAACTTCGTATCTCCGTACATCATTCTGGGTTCCTGCTCGAACTCCGATTCGCTCTCATCATCGTCATCGCTGTACCTATCTTTACTATCACGGACACCTTTGCGGCGTTTGCCGCCACCATGAGAAGAGGTTGACAAAGACGAGCGCTTAGAGAACAAATTGGGTATTTCAGCAGTGACGTCGAGGGAGTCTTCGAGCTCAGTCATGTCGCCGTCCTCTTCTTCGGACTGGGTTTGACTGTCTTGAGCCTTGCTAGGCATATTGGAATTCCTGTCATTGTGATCGTATGCCTCCTCGCTGTGTCGAGCTTTGCGAAAGACCGTTTTGGACGTCGTTCCAGCCTGTTTCCCATCATCACTCGAATCCAAACTCTTTGATCGACGATTGTTGTCACTTTTACCACTTTCATTGTCATCCACATCGGTCCGGAGATCGGGCGTTGGTTCAAAAGACTGCCGTTGTTCTTGTCGTTCCCGTCGCCGCCGCTTTATGTCTTCGAGCGCCTTACTTCGTCCCTGATCGGAAAGAGATCTGCTATTGTGTGAAGATAGCAAGTCTTTGTCGACTTTCAATTCCTCCCGTAGGCGGTTTGTGGAGCTATCTCGGTCGTCTGGGGTATTGACAACATCGCATTCAGCGTCGTATTTTCCATCGAGGGCTTCGTCGTTGTCATTACCATCGTGGCGCTTCGCTTTCCTTCCAGTTTTACGAAAGCGATCTTCCTCCTCCTCCGAAGATGACATTTTATATCTTTCGCCACTAGTGGATACGGCCGTGGCAGCACGAGGTCTGTTTTCGTTGAATCCAGCAGCGCGAGCCTTTCTGCTGCCCCCCAAATCGTCCGATTCGGTGTTGGTTATGTCCTGAAGTCCATTATTACGACGAAGCGTCCGCGATTGGGCGATCGCATCTCCCCGAGATGCGGGACCTCGATCCCCCCTGTCGTCGTCATCGTCATTTTCGATGCAAGTCATGATGAAGTCCACAAAGCTCGGTCGCGCACTGCCACCCCCGCCCTCTCCCGAGGGATCGTGATACGCATCACGAGACACCTGGTGTTGTATCGCCATCATCCCGCGCGCATTGACGCTGATGCAAGTCTCGACGCCAATGTCGAGTCCGCGCATGCCACTAAGGAATGCGCCGAGGGGATACCTCCACGCGACGTTGTTGCCATCCCCACCACCGCCACCGCCACCGCCACCGCCACCGCCACCGCGACCCGAGGACGCGGCGGGAACTCCCCCCGCTTGGCATTCGAGACCCACGTACAGCCCACCCTGGGCCCTGTGATATGGAACCTCCACCCACACCTCGCTCCGCGGGCCGACGCATCCGAATTCCAATCCTCCCCGGGAAAGCGATACCTCGACGACGCTCGCCCCCGGGACGTCGTACAGTTCCGATACCGCCGATTGTAACGCGTCCGAATACAGTATGGCGCGCGAGACAAGGGGACTCGATCGAAATGCCGCGGCGAGGCCCGTATTGTTGGTGTGTCGCATCGCCGCCCGACCGTCGATCGACGACGTCCCGTCGATGTCATCGTGCGCGTCGTCGTCGTTCAAGACGTCGTCGTCGGCGACGGCCACCCCCGGCACCTCGCACGTTACCAGGCACCCGCGACCCCCACCCGCATACCCCACACCCCCACCGGGGAGGGTTCCCCCCTCGAGGAATTCCAAGTGGAAGGTGGCCGTGCCCCGATCGTATGACATGCACAGTGGCACGTTGGAGAGCGACGCGTACTCGCCCCCATTGCCTCCCCCCCCACCCCCGTCTCCAGCGGAAGTCGACGTCGGCCTGTTCCCCGTCCTAGAAAGTATCGAGAAGCATTCAAACACCGTCGTCAGATTGACGCCGAATTCGCCCCCCCGGATGATTTCTCTCGTGCATCGCCGCCGTCGTCGACCCTCGTCATCGTCGTTCTCGTCCTTCTCGTCGTCGTCCTCATCCTCCTCCCCCTCCAACCAAACCTCCTCCTCACCGACGAAGTACTCCTTGAACATACCGCACGGCATGTCGACCGAGCACTGACTCTGTTTTGCCAAACCGTGCTGGACGTGAAAGGTCAATCCCGACGGTCCTGCGTATACCGTGACGTGCTGTATTTTATTCGACGACGCCCCGGACACGGCCATGACCGCAGCGGATGTGGATTGCGTCCCCCCCGTGACTGTACCCGCGAGCCCCCCCCCCCCGCCCCGATAGGAGGATGATCCGTCGTGTTCGTGGCCGTGGCCTTGGCCGTGGTCGTGGACGTGGCCGATAGTATGATGGCTCGATCCACCACCGGCCGTGACCACTCGCCGCAGGCACGACAATAGGGTGGCGACCTTCCGCGCCGAATCGCACTGGCAGGAGAAGAGGAGGTTGTTCTCCTCGTCGTCCCCGTCGTCCTCGCCTCCTCCTCCTCCTCCTCCTTGTTGGCCGTTATCATTGTCGTCGTTCGTCACGTGATTCTGCGATGGGGTGCGATACTCGTCGACCATGATGCGAGGTGGCAGTCATTTTGACCATTTGCCACTTCGACGGGGAGGTTGGTTAAAGTTGCGAAAATTGGCGGGAAGTGCTGGTGAAGTTTCTTCGGGAATTCCACTTTTTTATAAGAGACAAGCCGATAGGGCCTGCGGCTCTTACGCTCATGGACAGAAGACCTGCGTCTCA
>JALLBA010000467.1:0-17846 GCA_036939675.1 Cyclostephanos invisitatus
CGGGAATGAAAGTTTGCCCGAAGTGTTTCTTCATGACAATTGAACGGATTTATTATGATTAATAAGTGGGCCTTTCTCAAAAAAAAGAAATGAGAAGACTGACGTCAGCAAAACGTGTTTCTTCCTGTCACGTCCGGCGGAGGGACAAGGTAGGTAGACGTGCAAGTATCATATTTATGTACTATACATACATATAATAGTTGGGGGTTTGGGCTGTGATTCAGTTACTCCTGTCGCATCTCTCGCGTTAGGACATCAGGAGTCGTCTCTCGACATGCGAACTCCGATCCGCGTCACCTTTTCAAACTGTCCCATCTATGGACCATATCATGCAAAAACCGAACTCGTTTTCAATCACCTCCCCCGGCCCCTACCTCCACCACGCTAGGTGCCGTGCCCGTTGCGCGTCTCGTTTTATTCCCGACAGGATAAAATATCAATATAACGAACGATGGCGATCGATCCCGATGGGGGGGGGGGGAGCGAAATCGTGTCATGTCCCGAACGACGACGACGTCGACGACGACCACGTCGACGATCCGATGGATGTCGATCGGGCAGCGACAACGCCAATACTACTACTAATACTACTAATACTACCAATATTACGACGATGATAATGACATCGGTCGATCGTCGTCGCCGGCGTCGCGCCGCGCTCGCGTTGCTCTCGCTATTATCGGTCCGACGGGGCGACGGCATCGTCCTCCATGGAAACGTGGGGAGGGACGTCGCGAACGACGACGAACGCGACGATGGGGCGGCGCGTCATCGTAGTCGCGTGCATCACATCACGACGACGGATCTTGATGATGGACACAACAACGATATTGAAAACGGCTACTACGACCGAGCGAACGCGACATCGTCGACATCGATCGCGAGTCGCTTGCCCGAATTGAGAATCATCAACGGGGAATCGGTGAGCATATTATTATTATTATCGCACGACGAACGCGTCTTTTTCGTGTGTTTGTTTGTTTTTTTACTCGTTTGTTTGTTTATTTACTCATGGCCGACTACTCCGCCCGCCCCCTTTTCCCCCATCGCTTTCCATTCTTGCCGGCTGCGCGTCCCCCCCGACCAAAAATCCGACGGCGGTGACAAAAACTTCACCGAAACGATGCGGCCGTTCGCTCAAATCATCTCCCCACCCCATCCACCCCTCGAAATTCATAAAACGTAACCCCCCCCCCCCCCCTCCCCGTCAAAAAAAAATACTACGACGACGACAACAACAAAACGCCCTCTATCCCACAAGGCGCCGGAAACGAGATACACCTACCCGGCATCGTTGCAATACGCCTCTCAGCACTTTTGCGGAGGCGCGTTGATCGCGCCGGATATCGTCATCACCGCGGCGCATTGCACCTCCATAGCGACCATCACGGGCGTCGTGCTCGGGCGGTACGATCTCGATTCGACGTACGACGTCGATTACGAGATATTGGGATTGAAATATGACGGGATGGTGTTGCATCCGAATTACGATCCGATATCGGTGCAGAACGACGTGGCGCTGTTGTTGCTCGATGGGAGCAGTCGTCACGGGTACGTCACGATCAATGACGATGGCAACGTCCCGTACGAGGGAGAGTACCTCACCGTGCTGGGTGAGTTTTATTAGTGCACTCTCTTTTTCTTTGCATTCGACGTCGTTTCATTTTCATTTTTGTTTGTCAAATACCTATCGTTCGGTCCGTTCTTCGTGTCTTTCATCTCTCCCCCATGCAGGATGGGGGGACATCGATCCGGATACCAACGCGCAGGAAACGAGCGACACGCTCCGTATGACGGACGTGATGTACCTAACGAACGAGGTATGCAGCCAAAGCGAGGGCATGGCCACGACGCCGGAGGGATATCACTACATGTCTTTCGAGGGTACCATAAGTGATACAATGCTATGCGCGTACGGCGGATTGACCGGTTCGTCGATCGTTTCGGACGCGTGTCAGGGTGATTCAGGTGAGGCATGTTAGTGTTGTATGGAAACGAAAAGATGCGGCGGAAATATGCGGCGCTATGACACTAATGCTGCACCTTAAACGCAAGGCGGTCCGTTGATACGAACTGGTTCGGACGGCTCGTCCGACGTACTGGTGGGATTGGTATCGTGGGGTTTTAGCTGTGCCGATTCGGACTTCCCGGGCGTGTACAGCAGGCTGAGCGTGTTCTACGACGACTTCCTCAGACCAACGATATGCGAATACAGCGCCTCGCCGCCGTCGTACATGGAATGCGACGGCGACGACGATGCGGAAGGAGGGATCGTCGTTTCTCCAACGACGCCATCGCCCGTGTGGGCTGATTCGATCAGTACCACGACGTCATCTCCCATGTCGACTGATTCGACGACTCCATCGCCCTCGTCGACTGAGCCGATATTCGATCCAACGACGTCATCCCCCGTGTCGACCGATTCGATGTACGATGGGAATTTTCCAACTCCGTCTTCGGTTTCGACTGATACGACGTTCGATGAATCTTGGAGCACACCGACCCCCCCTCCCATCGCAATGTCATCTCCGAACGACAGCCCCCTGACGTTCGCCCCCGTTACCGGATCGATAACATGCGAGAGGCCGGGGATGGCATGCACGATCAAATGCGCGAATTGCGCGACGTTAAAAAGGGTGGCGTTGGGAATGAATATGGAATCGCCGGACGAATACACCATCATATATACCACGGAGCGCGGCACCGACGAGTATCCCGACGATCCGTCACGGCTGATTGTGGTTGGGACGGATGGTGAGGGCACGGACGAAATTTCGTGCGACGGTGGATGCACTTGCAGCTCGGTGAACGACAGAATTCTAGGCTGCGGCCTCGTCGCGGAGTCGATTTCGGGATCGTACCCTAGTACGACGCCCGATGCCCCTAATTGCAGCGTATGCATCGGGGTGTCTCGATGCTTCGTGCCTTGCACGGTAGTACTCTTCTTGAGTCTGAGGTATCTAAGAATCTAGTTGATCATCTCAGTTTTTTTTCACTCGCGAGGATGCGCTTGAAACATGTCTTAAATCACGGGACCTTTGAGAGGATTTATGGATTACCAGAAGTAGATGATAATGATAACGTCGAAGGGATCCGAGACGATGCGCAACCTCGTGACAATATAGGTCCTTATAGTTAGGTGTGTAATTAATGTTTGAATTAATGTTATGTTGATGATAATATTGCGTAAAAATATGAGCTGGCAAAAAATTGCCTACCTCAATCTTCCCATTCGTTAAATTCACGTAGAGCATCGGCAGCGCTGGTTAGTCGTTTTATCAGCTCTGACATTTCGTCTTGTGAATTGCAACCGTCTGAGTCTGATCCATCATCGGCGGATTCAATTTTGTCAATGTAAGCCTTAATATGGCGCATTCTTTCAACTGCATCAGTTATCATGCTACTGCCTGATGATGCATCGCTCTCAAAGCTTCCAGCTTTGTTAACGATGATCTCGATCAGTGAGTGTTTGTTCTTGATGCTTTTCCGGGAATCATTTTCGCTCCTCAAACCTAGTAGTGATTGACCATCCGAGCTTGGTAGTGAAGTGACGACGGAGATGAAATCATCTTCTATTTCGTCAATCCGCTTGAACAGTAAATCCATCGATGAGTCTCCCCAAGACTTTGCAGTCTGGATTGATGCGTCAATCTCATCGGAATCCCAAGAAAGCCCATCCAACGAGGAGCCTTGGCCCTGCGAACGTTTTAGATTATGAGACTTGGTGCATGTTCTTCCTTTGTCAAAAGAATACGAAGTACCAGTGTATGAATTGCTCCCTTTTGTTTTAGGCGTTACGCTCATTAGAATCGAATGACTTGAGAACAAGGGATAATGTTCAAATAAATCAGTTGGAGGATCTCGAACTGATGAATTAAGTTCACACGAGACCTGCAAACGCTTTGAACATGGATGAAATTTGGTCCGGTTTCCTCTGCTGTCACACGAATGTGTAGAGTGGTTTCTTCCTCCAATAGATAAGGGTGAAGGATTCGTAGATATAGTTGATGGAGAGGATGGGCGGTTGTTGCCAACGTATTTTTTCTTCCCTTTTATCTCAGACGTGATACTTTTGCGCATTGAACGGTTTCGGTGTGTACAATCGCTTACAAATACCTCAGATGGAGCATCTCTTCCTGATTTAGCTTGAATGTTTGTTCTTCTTGGAGTTGCCCATTCACAATCGGGGGGAGGTACTTCAACGCCCCCCATCACAATTGCAGAGTTATGCGAGTCTCTTCGATTTATTATCACTGAATGCAATGATGCTTCATCTGGTGGATCTCTCCCTTCTTTTTCACAATAATCGATCTTACAACCCGGAGGATCGGTACGGCTTATCCTGGGCTTTGAATGATCATTAAGATGCAGAGCCTTGGGACTTGCTTCACGCTGTTTCTGCGCTATGTTTTTGCCGCGGTCATTGCGGAAAAAGTGGACATGCTTCGATTCTTCAACAGCTGCTATAGGAGAAAACATGTTGTGTTGCTTATTCCATAAAGTGATCGGAATTTGAACACTGTTGGACATGGCTACAGAGTGATGAGTCTCAGCATGAAGGACGCCAGGAGAAGATGAGTGTACGAATTTTCTTTTTGAGTCGTTCATTTTCATAGTTGGAGATGGAATAGGGTAAACGCAGCTCCACGAAATGGAAGAAGTATTTTTTTGGCATGATATGTTGTTGACGTGAAGCCCCTGTTCAGATGATTCCTCGAAATCATGAAATGTTTTTTGGTTGCTGATATGTTGAGACGGGTAGACAGGCGGACTCTTGCAAAGTTTTCGATCGAAGCTGTGTGAGCCATTTTGCCGATTGTTTTCAACCAGGTCAGAATTGGCATGGGCAATGGTTTTGTAATCTTGGGGTAGCTGATCCTTAACTTCCCTTAATGAGTTCGCCAATCGATTGATCCGATTGCGGATGCTATCTTCGTTACCCCCACTTCTTCGCACCAAGCTATTTGATTTTGCAGACTGGTCGTTTTCTACCAGCTCGGAATTATGATTGGCTGTACGGTCATCATTGAGGGGCGGCTGATCCGGAATTTCTCGCGGTGAATCCGCCATATTTTCACTAATGCTTCTTCGCTTCAAACTATTTGAACTCATGGGCTGGCCGTTGTGTACCAGCTCAGAGTTATAATTGACACTGCGGTCGTCGTTGAGTGACGGCTGATCCGGAACTTCTCGTGATGAGTCCGCCACATCGTCACTACCACGCGAGCGTAGTATTTTTTCTTCGTTTTTTTCATACTGCCATGTCATTTCATAAGACGGTAAATCACGAGGACATCGAGTTGGCGATTCTTCAGAAGGTACACTGCAATTTATTTGATTCTGAGCGTCAAGGATTTGGCATGACAGCCCATCAGATACATCCATAGGGTTTTGCTTTCTCTGGGGTGGGGCGATCTTAGTACATGATACACTGTAAATATCCTGACGTTCGACTGTCGAAGAGGAGCTTTGGCATTCGGACAACTCCGTGGTAGAATATTGATCTATAGTCGCTTGTCGGTATTGAGACCGCAATGATTCTACCATCGAATCAGGCTTATGAATCGACGCATGAATGGGTACGACGTGAGGACTTTGCGCGCACGGTTCATCTGATGGTGATCGGTCGCTATATGCCACTTCTAGTATCGCCTCTCTATCGGGGTTGCTCTCGTCATCGGAAATCCGATCGCCCCTTGATGTGGCTGTGTGTTCATGGACCTGCTGAGACAATTCACATGACTGTACACATTCTACCATTGAATCAGGCTTCCGAATCAACGCATGAATGGGTACGACGTGAGGACGTTGCGCACACGGTTCATCCGATGGTGATCGGTCGCTATAGGCCACTTCTCGTATCGCCTCTCTATCGGAGTTGCTCTCGTCATCGGAAACCCGATCGTCCCTTGATGCTGTTGTGTGTACATGGCCCTGCGGAATCAATTCGCATGGCGGTACACCCTTGAAGAGCGGGGTATGAGACATGATTGACGAGTGCTGAGGCTCTGATACCTCTGAAATGGACCCTTGATACATATCACCGCCACGACTATGATACAGCTGCTCGCTTGACGATAAATTGCGAGGACATCGCGTTGATGAGATCTCCGACGACACATTATACATCGAAACGTCCGATGACAACCCTTGGGACTGACTGCTGAAGCTTTGAAGAAGCTTGGACTGGTCGTGTGGATGTATATTTGCTTTATAGGAAGATAGGGAGTACTCGACTTCCGGATGACGATCTTGGTTACTCGAATTATATGATTGAAATGAAGTCGCACGGCCGAGCGGTGATGCAGATGTCAGCTTATCAGGGACCAAGTTATCACTTTGTTGAACGATTGCCGATTCTTTTGGCCTGGGCTCGTCATGAAGGGCGTTCAACCCAATGGAGGAAGATGAAGATCGATTATCACATCCATACGAGCAAGTGCTGATTGTTTCTAAACGAACCGGGCTATTGGGAGCCGAAGATATGAAGCCCACCTGCCCTTCAACAAGCCTGTTCGCATTCCTTGTCTCGTCTAGATCGGTCATTGATTCCGAATCTTTTCCAGGCGTATGACTAATCGACACGCTTTCTTGTATTGTGACAAACGCATCAGCAGCGAGTTGTGTCGCATCACTCGACAAAATCTCTTTTATCGGCGGCATTTCCATCTTCTTCCTCTTTTGTTTGGCTATCCGCTTCGCTTTCCGCTTCACTCCTAGGCAGGTTACACATTCTATGGGTGCGTTCACAACACGATTCTGAGTCATGGGCATATTGCACCGCTCGCATTTATACGTCAACAATTCGTTTCCTCTTAGCAAATCTTTGGCGATTTCCTTGGTGGCAATCTCTCTCCTGAATTGAATAATATCGGGCGCAGTGCGTGAACAAACATGTCGACTGAGCCCTTTATGATTGTAAAATAAGGATCATTCACTCACTTCATCGAATAGTGCTCTAATATCATCCTCTCTTCGGACGCAGTGCGAATCAGCTGGATTCTCTCTCTGCCATTGCCGCTATCATCGCTCGCGAAGGGGTCCCCATCGAAGGAAAAGTATTTTCCATCAAATACGCGAGTCGCGTCCTCATCCACCGCCTCCGTGGCCTCGTCCTGTCGTTCCTCGTCATGCGCCCTCTGTTGCGTACGTCGCCCCTCGCGTGCCACATCGTCGCCGGCCACATCGTTGATACTTTGCACATAATCGAGTTCCCCCTTCCTGCGATACGTCTTGTTCGTGCCAATCGAAAACGTCGAATTTTGATCGTCCGTCAGCGTCCTTTCTCTATCATCGTCGTTGTCGCATTCGCGGAAGACAGGGCCCCGACCGCCGTGACAGCCGTTTTCCCGAAGGGGCGTGGGCAACGTCTCGTGCGGGTGCAGCGGAATGGAGGGACGGCCGACGATGACGATCTTCGCGTGCCTCGGATCGTTGTAATCGTACGTCGCCGCATTGTTCCCGCGTGCTCCCCTGTTACCCCCACGACGACGATCGTCGCGATAATCGTCGTCGTATCTCCCGTCGGTGTCGTCGTCGTCGTCCATCTCCGAATCGCTCTCGCGCCTGCATCCGTCGATCCAACTGTTGAAATTCTCCATCATTAGGTATTTCATCTCGGTACCCTCGAACAGTAGATGCGTACGACATTTCCGACATACCGGCGGGAGTAAATGTCGCAATACGTACTTATTGGATTCGTTCCCGTTGTGTATCTCGATCGCCGATACGCGGGGGGGCTCGGACGACCTTCGATCGCCACCGTCGTCGTCGTCATCCCCACCGTGCCTTCGTTTCGATGTCGACGACGCGTAGATGTACGCGAGCTCACCGTGACAGTTCGGACACGATGGACGATTGTGATGATTCCCGTGTATGCTACGCAACACCTCCCGCCTCAATCGTCGTCGTTGCGGGCTGCCGTGACATCCATCGTCGTGATTCGACGCGACGTCCGATTCGGTGTCGGTCGACGACGACGTGCGCACCGCCAATCCGTCGCGATTGTCGCGTCCGCCCCCGGCGGCGGTTACGACGCCCCCCCCCCCCCCCCCCCCCCCCCCGCGGATCGGAGTGGTCCATTCGACATTTGCGTACGATGCCGTGGGTCGTCGTCGCGCATCGTGGCATCGTCCCGATGCCTCCCCGCCGGACAATACCTCGGAGAGTGCCTCGGCGATTTGTAAACGCCCCCCCCCCGCCGCTCGAGTGCGCCGAGGGCATGATCGTCGTGATGATGCCGACGGCGATCGCCATTATTATTATTCTCGCCCCCGCCGGCGGACGAGACGCGTAGATGGAATTCGCTCCCAACGAGGGATAGCGGATCCCGATCGTTCCTTCCGCCTCCGTTGCCGCCGCCGCCCGCGGTGCTGCCCGATGGCACTATCGAACGAAACGCGGATTCGGTCCTTGGCCTCCTCGTCCTCTCGTTCAGGTTGGTCGTCGAGCCACGTCGACGTCGACCGTCCTTCGTCGTTCGTATGACGCCGGCGACGTCGTCGACGTTCGACAATGCGCCGCATCGCAGGGGCATGGTTTTTTTTTGGGGGGGGGGGCGGGGCGGGCGGGGGGGGGGAAATTGGATTTTATGTATTCCCTTTTCCCTCCGTCAATCTCTCGTTTTCGAGGGGGGGGCGATGGCCCCCCTCGTCCGTACGATGATGAGATCCATATCGCGGCTGTATATTATATCGTGTACACGTTCGTGCCCTCTCGCATGGGTCGTGGGCGTATCCTGCCCGATTGGCATGGCGCCGATGTGACGACGGAAGTCATCGTCTTCAATTTTAGCTACACGATGAAATATTCTCATTCTTCCCCCCTTGATGCGCATGTTGTCTGGCCGCGACACACCCTCGTCATGGTGGAAGGAAGTTCCCCCAGGCCGGGGACGAGAAGGGAGAAGAAAGGCGTCCTCGCCGATTTTTTTCGTGCGTTTGGCAATCGGGTCTCCTTTCGATATATTATGTTATGGTTCTTGGCGGGAAATGTGAAGTGCCAGGCTCAAGACGCGCCAAAATAATTGGCGGGGAAGATCTACGTACATGGGAATTCAATGGGCCGTGGGAGAAGCTAGAAGCAGCCGCAGCCAAAGCAGAACGAAAGAGGCAGCGGGTGGAGGAGCGAGAAGCAGCAGCACGGAAGAAGCATGAAGCAGCTGCAGCCAAACGTAAGAGGCAGCGGACGGCCGAGAGGCTGCGGGTGGCCGAACAAAATAGGCTGGGGCTGCAGCTGTATCTCGCTACTCTACCAAGTACGGTGGTTTGGACCTGCGGGATGTTCCCGCACAGTTATTGATCGTCCATCGTCGTCAATGGCGCAAGCGGTTACAAAGGTGTTATGAAAGCATTCGGAAGCCCCGAAAACATCTGCCATTCATGTCTAACCCAAGCTTAGTAACAACATCCAATGAGTATGGTAGAATGGTGACCTAGGTAGTAACCTCCTGTAACATCCCTGCATCGCGGCAGCAAATATCACTTCCATAAGACCTTATTCGCCCTTGCCGCCGCTGTGGACGCTGGCATCGGCCTGAACTTCCCCGACGATACGATAACGGTCTCTCGAATAGAAAAAAATTGGGGAGGGGTGGTCTGTGGCGAAATCAGTTGCGATTGATTGGCCGCAAGTACATTAATTTGATTGCTTTAGCGCTTGGTCCATCGCTCCACTACTACCTAGCTCATGTATACCTGAGTCATATCATTCAGAATGCCACACGTATTCGCCCCCATGGCCACATAGGCATATCCATTCATGCCCCAATAGTTCGACCATTGATTTTTCACGATCCAGTACCCCTCACGTTGACCATCGTCCTTGCTCCCGCCGCTCTTGTGGCTTTGGTGGCTACCCTCGCCCTGCTGATCATTGCCACCTTGGCTATTGCCATCAGTGAACGCATATCCCACCACCTCCACGCAATGATTCATGTCGGTGAAAGCCTTGCTGCAGCCGATGTCAGAAGTCATTATCCCGCCCCCATAATTCTGCCAACTAGATGCCTCGAGGCAAACAGCCGCGGGCCCGTACGATGCAACATTCAGAACGGCGGTCTTCTCGTTCTGTTTGTCACAGTCGCATCCACTGCCGTCCGTGTAACACACGCACCGATCGGTGGCGTAGCCATAACCCTTGATCTTGCCATAACGAGTCGATTGCACGTAGCTAGCATCGTACTGATAATTCCCATTGCCATCGCCGCTTTTGTGCGAGTTGCCCCCGCCGCCTCCACCTCCCCCCTCGCCGACCCTTATACCGGCAGGACACGTCTGAGCGAAGTAGCTTCCCATTTCATACTCTGATACAGAGGTACTCTCGCCGGCCAGCACCGCGGTTATTTTGTATAAGAAATCAGCGTTGTACTCCGACGTCTTCGCGGGAAGTCCACCGTACTTCATCACGTACTCGTACGCATTCTGGGGCCATCCCCCATTGCACATCTCGCACGTGCCGTCGCATGCGATGACCTCCTCCTCGGCCAGATTGATCAGCTTGCCGTTGGCGATTGCGTTCGCCGACTCTATCGTCTCGACGGCTGTGATAGCCCAGCACGCCCCGCAGCTACCTTGGGAGTGGACTTCGGTGACCACGCCCATTGCACGCCAGTCCAACGCCGAGGGATAAGAGTTCTCGTCGTAGGTTGGTTCGCGCGTACCGCCGACATACTGATAGCCGAAGATGTATCGGAGGGAGCATGAGACGTCCCACCACTGACAGCCGTTGAGAAAGCTGATTTTGTACGACGAAATGTTATCAAAGAAGCAGGCGGCATTCCACCAGGAGCAGCTACTGCTGGCAACGTTCGCTTGAAACTTGGATCCGTGCAGTCTACTGTCACTTCCCTCCGCGAAAGTGCCAGCGCCGAAAGTCATCGCGTGATCTTCCAACTTTCGCTGAATGTCCGGATGAATCTTCATGGGTGCCTCCGGTGTCGCTGTCGTTTCACGAAAGTAGGATCGCCGTGACGAATCGGCGCGAGCGTTCAACCTACTCATCGCCCCCGCGCTGCGAACATCGTCGTATTCTTCATCGTGACGAGGTCCGCGATAACCGGTCAGGAATTTCGACTGAAACTCCTCGGGGTCCAAATCGGAGAAGAGATTATGAGCGAAGACGTTCCTGCCGGTCATGCGACAGGGGCCGTGCTTTTCGTTGTTCGCCGCAATCCTACCAGACGCATTTTCGGACGAAGTACGGTTCACCTTAATAGTGAGAAACGAAACACAAATCAAGGAGAAGAATAGAAAGGGTGAACATCCCGTGAATAATCACGTACCGACGATGATTCTTCCTCCAGACGCTGAAACGATGCTCTTTCTCGTGATGCGAGTATCGCTTGCCGTGTGCGGACACCCACGACTCGAATTCGCGACGAAGTTCGTGAAGCATTCCTTCTCCATCGTCTTCGTGCTTCCGTACCCTCATCTTCGAGTCGTAACCCCGTCCTCCCGGGGCGTTCAAGCGACGTTCGGTTTCATCGACGAGGGGGATTATCGGGGGGGCGAATCGACGAAGTTTCACCGATTCCTGTGGCGCCGCGCCCCGCAGGGGCGGCTCGATCTCGCGCCTGGGGGTACCCTCCTCCTGATTAAGAATTTCCCGTCCATGCGGAGAATATGGCAACTTGATGTATATCGTCTCGTCGTCTACGACGTTCGATGCTGCTGCATACGGCCGTTCCGCATCGATGATACCGGTCCGCTCGCGGGGCACGCCCTCCCCCTCGAGGTGCATCCTCGGCGGCGGGAGCTTGATGAGGATGGTTCCATCCTCCCGCGTTTCCACGACTACGCCCGAGGAGGAGGAGGCGGACGCGGAAGGATCATCGTTGTCGACCCTTTCCCCTCCCCCTCCTCCCACCGCGATCTCGTCGGACGATTCAGGTTGCGAGCCGACGACCGCGCCGTCCTCCGCCCTCTTTCCGTCGACGTAAACCTCAGAAGCGACCACCGCGTCGTCGACGCCCCCCCCCCTCCTGCGTCGGATCATCTTGTTCCACCAATGCTCCATCCTCGCCTTCTGTATCCTCGTCGTGACGTCGGAATTCGAGGGGGCGGACGATCCGCCACCGCCGTTCGACGACGTCCCGCCCCCCGAGGAATCGGACGTCGTGCGTAGTACCATCGTCGTCATGTTTCGCAGGCAGAACAACGCCGTGACGGCGATGATGATAAGGCGCAAGTTCACGGACGAGATGCGAGATTTCTTCCCCCCCCCCCCACGGACGCCACCCCCCCCGCCCCCTCCTCCTCCTCCTCCCCCTACCATGCCCCCGCCAACGCCGACCGAGCGAAAGGGATTACCGGCATTGCCGCGTCGGTCGTCGTCGACGGCGCACGCGAACGAGTTGGACGTGGCGGCGTGCACGACGAGCGTGCCGGCGTACGCGAGCGACGACAATGCCATCGAGAAAATACCGGACGCGACGGATATAATCGGTCTCGACGCGCTCGATAATGCGGATAGCATGCCCGGTATCGCGCCGCCGGGACCGTAATATACCCCGGTGTCTGTATCGTCACCCCTCCTCCCCCCCATCATTTGCCGATCGTGGCGGCGCTTCGGAAAGGGCGAGAACGACGTCGATTCCAAATCGCGCCATCCCCCTCCCTCGACCGCACCGAAGCGACCGTCGTACCCGTCATCGTCGCCGCCCTCCGCCCCGCGAACGTGACGATGATGTCGCTTCGATCCACCAAGGCGGGGGGGGGGGGGCAGCTCCTCGAAGCGTTCCTCCTCCCGAACGTGACGACGACGATCGATCCCCACGACGAATCCGTCATCCCCCCGCACGAAGTCGATGATTTCATCCTCATCGTCATCCTCCTCCTCTTCCATTTCCATCCCCCCATGCGGTCGCGGCCGGTGCTGCCCCCGTCGCGACGAAGACGACGATGGCGACTGGAGTCCACCATCGTGCGATCCCTCCCCCTCCCCCCGAACATGCCGATCATCCCGACGAGAATGCGGGGATTTTTTGGGACCGTACGGATCGAAATCCGACAACGACAGCGGATGATTGCGAGTGACGTCGTCGATCCCCCCCCCGGACCGCGGGAGATCACGCGCCCGTTGCCGCAGCTGGAGCGATGGCGAAGAGGACGACGATGCCCCCCCCTCCGAGGAGGAATATTCCATGACGCGGAGGAAGGGCGGATTCATGACGACGTACGGATTCATCACGCCGTCCTCATCACCGTCGTCGTCGTCGTCGTCGACGTGTCCGTCGTCGTCGTGGTCGTCATTCCCGACGACGACGATTTCGTCGCTCCCGCCGAGCAAATCTTCCAGGTCGACGTCGTTCGACGGCATCATCGTCCCCCCCATCTCCCGTCGCGTCGATGTCCCTCGCCCCGCAGTGGTCGGACCGCCGCAGTGCGAATTCCTCCAATCGGCATCGTCCCCCCCCCCCCCCCCCGCTCCCGCCGCGTCGTTTTCGTCGTCGTCATCGGTGGTGCAGCCGCCATCGGAATCCATGACGTCGACGTTCTTGTAGTAGTAGTAGTAGTTGTTGTTGTTGTTCCGACGGCGCTTCGCGTCGCGAATACGGGGTCCCCGGACGTCGTCGATGCCGCCTCCTCGTTCATTCATCATCCGCGCTTACTACACGGTGTGTTTTTGTTTCGCGCCCCGTTGGCGTTGGGGGTGTTTCTCGGGGCGGCGGGGGCGCGAAGTAAATAGTGCTATTACGATATATTTCTCAATAGACTGTACGATGGAATTCATAATTACTACCCGATTGGAAACCACCAAAAAATTTAATCTGGGAATATCGTCAGACATGATAATATCTTCATCATGTCCTTGTTTCGTTGCGCATTATTTCATACTATAAGCAGACCTTCATAGTTGGAAGCAGGAGCAAGTGAAGGGGGTTACTATGGCCCGACGACGATCGATCGTATCCGTCGCCGGTGCGTCATCGGTCCTGCTCTTCCTCCTCCTCGCGTGCGCGACGACGACGTTCGGCGATGTCAGCGTCGGCGTCGACGGCGAAGACGACGACGATCGCGACGACGACCACGACGGGGAGGGAGGCAGAAGCGACGTTCGCAATATATTCGTTCACGCCCTATTATCGCTACTCTGCGTGACGTGCGCGGCCATCGCCGCGGGATTGACGTTGGGCATGCTATCCCTCGATCCGGTACATCTCGAGATCAAGCGTCGATCGTCGATGATCGGGAGCGACGAACGACGTATGAGCGGATTGTTATTGCCGTTGATCGCGAGCCAACGACGTCGTCATCGACTGCTGGTGTCGTTATTGCTCTTGAACAGCCTTGCGAACGAGGCCGTGAGTTACGTATCATGTTGTTTGCGTGCATTCGTTCCGTAGTAAGTGTAATAACTCACGGACGAAACAAAACAAAAAAAACACACACGCAGCTCCCCCTCTTCCTCGACGAGCTATTGCCCAACAAGTACGCATCGATCATCGTATCGGTGACGTTCGTATTATTCTTCGGCGAGATCATACCCTCGGCTGTGTTCACCGGTCCGAATCAGGTGCGCATGGCATCGAGTCTCGTGCCGTTGGCGAAGACGATCATGTTCGTGTTATCGCCCATCGCGGTGCCCATCGCGAAGTTGCTCGATAGGGTACTCCACGAGGGGGGCGGGGACCACGCGGAGGGGGACGGGGACGACGTCACCGAGGGAAATCACTACAATCGCAACGAGCTATCGGCGTTGGTCAGGATACAGTACGAGAGCCAGCTCGCGGCCAGGAGGAGGAGGAAGGTGGAGCACGAGAGGATGCTACTGCGCAGGTCGGTGGAAACGTGGAGGGGCGAAGGCGGGGGGGACGACGGCGGCGCGGCGCGGCGCGAGGACGACGCCGATGCCATAATATCCGTCGAGCGCAATTCCGATCCGACGATGCACCGCGACGAGATCACCATCGTCGAGGGGGCGTTGAAATTGAAGACGAAGTTCGCGGTCGACGTTTGCACGCCGTTGAATAGGGTGTACGCGCTACCGGACGACACGGTACTCGACGAGGGTGCGAAGGTCGGATTGCTAGCGCGGGGGTACAGTCGCGTGCCGGTGTACCATCGCGTGCACACCGCCGTAGTCGTCGCCGAAGCCGCCGCCGTGGACGACGGCATCGGTCCGTCATATCCCGTGGAGGAGGATATATCCGGCATCATCGGCGTACTACTCGTTAGGCAGCTCATCGTGGTCGACTCGTCAGAATCGCGTCCGATATCCAACGTGGAACTCCGGAGGCCGTCGTGCATACCCCCCGATATGCACCTGGTCGACGTCATCAATCACTTCCAGGCCTCGGGGGGGAGGGGGAACGGAGGACTGCACCTCGCGATTGTGTGCATGCGGCCGGATGTGGCATCGTCTGCGTTGGAACGGTCCGTGCCCGTCCCCCCCGAGGCGGGCGTCGTGGGGATCATAACCCTCGAGGACGTCGTCGAGGAACTGCTGCAGGAGGAAATATACGACGAGGTCGATCGCGACTTGGAATTCAGTCGACGCGCCGTTAGGAAGTGGAGGGATTTCGTGACGAGGAGGACGAAGAAGAAGGCGAAGGGGTCAGGGGGCGGGAAGAGGCAGTCCACTGTCTCCTTCTCGGACGATGCGAAGACGGAGGCAACGCCCTTGCTCGAATAGACGAGAATCGAGAGAGGAAGGGTCCGTGGGGGCTACGATACGCTACCGGCCTTGGGCCGCCTAACATGACAGCTCGATTCTTCTCTAACTTTCCCGCCCTCCAGCGAAAATGGACATGGTAATGTGAAACCATCAATCATTTATTTGTGATTTGTCTTTCAATGTACATATCTGCGGCATGTCACAGCATGCGCGGCCACAGGACCATCCTCATGAGTCAGCTCATATATAACCAACCATTGAAATGAGTAAAATGAACTATGATCTGAGATTATGTGTTGAGTCAAAACTGTAGACAAAATTGCTAGTGAGTTTTGTCATATCGTTCTAAACAAAATTGGAGTGACTACCACCTCAACGTCAACATTTTCTCGTGTAGCCCGACGCCAGCGTTACTGCTCTCTTTCGCGCCCATTGAGAGTTCTCCTGGGACGTCTTCGCGAGCATCTCCAGAATGTGATCGTCGCCTTTAAACTCCCTCTGCACGGAGAGCACGGTCTTGGTATGTGCTCGTCACTTCTTGACCACGAGATGTGCCGTATATGATGAGAGTAAATTATCGATGCCCACACATTCGTTAAGTGCCTCCTCGCTTATCAAACCCGGCGTTTCCCCTCGAAGCAAGTCCCTGAACGTGCGAATGTCGGACAGCATATCCCACTTGAAATAATCCTTCTCCTCCTTAGTGTACCACTTCGTTTCAGGGTCGTCGTATGGAATTGTGACTAACTGGCTAAACTGCTATCGAACATCATGGACTCATCGGAAGACACAAGCCTCAGTCGAAGTGGTTCGCATGGGAAATAAACAATCATCCCGCCTTGTGTCGAGGGGGGAACTTCTTGGCTATCATTAGTGCATGGTCCCCTCTCTCTCAGTCGCATTTCCAACACCTCACTTCCGTCCGCCATTTTTTGTTTTCGTGTCCTCCCTCGTCATTTTTGTCGCATTTGCTGTCATTCACATCGTCGTCGTCGACGTCAAAGGGACCGTTCTGTCGGGGACGGTCCGCCGAAACGCATCGCCAGTTGATTGTCATTCTGATTTGCCTAGTATGCTTGGCGAACGAGCCCGGCACCCCCCAATGACAAAGTCGCGAGGGCGAAGCCCAAACATGCCTCTTCTGTCGAGCGACGATGCAATCCACCATGCCGGGGCCGTCGTTGAGGGCGACCCCTCCCTCCTCTCTTCCGTCCAACCCAATCGCCCTCAATTGGTTGATGGCGTCGCACCGCGAGAGGCCCCTCCGCTCCCTAATGTCGTGGACAATGTCATGCTGACCTAGCCACTGTCCGTAAACACGCAAAGCAGTTGATTGTTATATTTTGACCCAGCTCCATGCCAGGTCTTCGAGGGCAACCCCTCGACCTCTCCTCCTTGTTCGACCCAATTTCTCTCAATGGCGCTGCGCCGCCACCACTCCCTGACACCACGGCGGGGCGGCCGTGCATGGCGAGTCATCCGCCCTGTGCGTCACCACTGACACGCCAAGGAGTCTTCGTCCCATCGAGCCGCCAACACTCCGCACTCCGAGTCTCCGTCTTACTGCAATGCCGGACTCGTGCCGCCGGCGGCATTTAGCGAGATAGTTTCCCGCCACTATGCCATGGCCAATGACACAGTCCCCCCAATGTCATCGCCACGAGTCTTTAGTGGCTCACCATAGGAGCAGACGATCCCACCCCCATCTACTCCATTCGTGGGAACATTGCCCTCCTCGACAACCGTCCGCTCGCATCGGGTATGATTTCCCCCCCCTAGATCGTCAGGACATCACCAGTGTCGACAACACTCCCCCCGATGATAACGCCATCATTCTGTATGACCGGTCCACCCGTTATTGGGATGTTTTCCCCATGTAAAGCCTGCCCATTTCTGGGACGTCTCCCTCGAATACGTTGCCTCTGGTGTTCTGGACGTTGCCGCCAATGACATCACCTCCGGTGTTTGGAACTCTCCCTCCGACAACCTTGGGTAGACAATCCACCACGGGGGACAATGATCCCTGGTTGAATTGGCTAAATACAAACAAAACATGGCAGAAGTGGAAATGCCTAGGATAGGGGGGGGGAGTCAAATATGATGGAGGTACATGGGTGAAACCGAAGGATGAAGAACGATTGAGCAATAGACTCATCGGAAACGTCGGTGGTATCGAAAGATTCCGCGCTGTGCTCTGATTCCACTGAAGTTATCGCCGTGGCAAAAATTGC